>JAIXMF010000239.1:0-21450 GCA_025201365.1 Syncephalis plumigaleata | reverse complement strand
TACTTCGTATCGAACGGGCTCAAATGACTGGAACGTCAATCGATCCTCCATGTATGCTTTCGTGATATTTTCACGACATGCACTCGTGATGTTCAGCTCATTTGGCGAATGTGGGATGATATACTCGTTATATAGCTTGACGAGCTCTTTCCTCACTAGTTCCGCTCGTTGTCTGGCATATGAATCGTCGGTGGTATGCACTCGATGTATTCCAATATTGCTTAATGTGTCCGACGCCTCATTATCAGTAATTGATTCTGATGGTGTAATATTCGGTGCACTACTACGACGATTCCATATTGTGCTATTCAGATTGCTAGGCAATACTTGCTGATTATTGGCACGATTGGCATTAGCGCGATTGGCATCGGTAGCCAGTCTAGTAGTATGGAGAGTGGCCTTGTTCTCGTAAGCGATTAAGCGTCGTGCCAAATGTTTATAGTATGATTTTGAGGATGTAGTGCCGCGTCTGACTAATAGTTGCTCCAGAAAGCGTAATCTTCGTAGAAACGCTATATTTTCACTCGTAAATTCACGTATAGAATATCTGTACAACTGAATTACGCATGATGTCTTCGTACTAAGCAAATAAACGATACTACTAGTCTAGATGATTACTTACCGCTTTTAGAAACTCGCTATTATCTAATGCTTCCATGAACACTTGAAATCCACTACTATTGCTGGATATGCTTTTCGATAGTAGTTCAGCTATTTCCGCGGATGTTCGCTTCCGCTTCCGTTCTAATTGTTTTCGTTCGTATAGCAGGTAGAACACCGGCCATGCCACTGTCATGACATGACTAACAACACGGATGACTTCTGTTAATATCTCGGGTGGAAAGTTAAATCGTGCACGCTCCCAGTTTGGACCTTTTACGTAGCGAAGTAGAAGATAGGTAAGCATACCGAAGACGCCCACAACTGCCTGGATAAGAAACTCATTACGAATACCATAGGCATCGGTGGTATACCAAATGATGAGACCGATTATTGGAAATATAATAATAAAGAAGAATCCTACGGCAATGTTCGGCAGGAAGATTGGCCATTCGTCCGAGCATTCCGCCAGGGTTACCCCTGGATATATCGAGAGTCGCGGGCTTAGTAGAACGATTAGCGTAGTGGACATTATGCTGAAGAATAGAATAAATGCCACTATGTAAATATGGTATTTTGGTTGTAATATACGAAGAGTTACAAGTCGACGCATCATCTGTTGCATGGAGGTCTTCTCGTGGAGTACGGATAGCTGAGAAATGGTCGGTATTCTCGTTCTTCGATGGAATAATCGCGACGTAATATTTAATACAGCCGAGCAGACATCGACCTTTATACCGCAAGGTGTTGTACGAGCTATTTGGTCCTCCTCCGTCGAAGATAGTTCGTCGGATAGTGAACTCTGTTCAGATAGGATTAAGTTAAAGGGATCGACATTTGCAGCTGAACCCGATCTACTACGCGGATTACCGAGCGACGATGGACCTGCCTGACTGGGCGTCGACTCTGCAGTGGACAGATACGTACTAAAGGATTCCGCCGGCGTGTACGGACTAATAGTGCCACGACTTGTCGTTTGCGATTGATAGCCCTCGTAAGCTTGATGCGATTGCCGTCGAAGTTGCTGTTGCTTCCTCTGTTCGACATCCACACGTCGACGATTCAACTCGTAAATCCAGAGTAGCCGCCAAAACTTCAATCCTAAGCTTGTTGTCCACAGGGTGATCCCTAGGGTAATCAACCAATACTGGGTGTCGCACGAGAAACTCGTCCTATTGGGCAGCGGTATAAACGTGGCCGCACTGTAGAACATCGTGCCAACAACGTGAACACAAGTGATGAAACGACCTCGATGCTGTAGGGCCAGTTCATACCGAGCAAGATACAGGAAGATACTTATATCTACTACATAAATAAAATTAAGTACACCGAAGATTGTGTAGAAAAGCACGGGAAGATGATACTCGCGTTTATCAGCTTCGAATTGAGGCATTGAATCATAGATAACGGATTGTATTCATAAAGACAAAATCAAGACACACGAGAACACAACGCTGCTAAAAGAGAGCAGACTAGCTTGACAATAGGATCGCATCTCCAGGGTAAGCTATAATAGTTTGCACTTTACTTAATGGCTGCTGCTATGTTATTTATTTTGATTTATTACTATTGGATTGTTTACGGTATTCGGCAATGTTATTAGTAAGATAAATAGTGGAACATTTTAATTCCGTTAATATTAATTAATTATGTCATAGAGATGCCCAAATATTTAGAAAAATCATCATCCATTTGCAATGTGGAAAACACTCTTTCACCTTTCCAGACTCGTCTCATTTCACTCTACTAACACTAAATTCGTAAACATGCCCAAAGCAAAGATTGCACCCTCGTTGCTATCAGGTGATTTCGCCAATTTGGCAGCTGAATGCAAACGTATGATTGAGCTGGGTGCCGACTACTTGCATATGGGTAGGTGTTTGATGTAAGCATTATTTGTACAGCTAACTTATCTCTCATTCATTACTCGCTCGCAGACGTTATGGACGGGTAAGCAGCAGTGAATACCGAGTAGTGGTAGACACGAGAAGCATGCATCATTACATATTGCTTACCATGCCATGGGTTAGTCATTTCGTACCGAATCTTACACTAGGCCCGCCTATCATTAAATCGTTGCGTAAGCATACGGATGCTTTTCTCGGTGAGCTAATCGATCTAGCAATCGTTCATACGTTTATTATTAATTATGATATGCTACTACTACTACCATTACTATTACTATAGATTGTCATCTCATGGTATCGGAACCAGAAAGAGTAAGTATTGTTCCGTCATCCATCTACCTCTTCATACGATGCAGCACAACATATCCATTAATCATTCCATGTACATGCAGTGGGTTAACGATTTTGCCAAAGCGGGTGCTTCCATGTACACATTCCACATCGAGGCCACCGGTAAGTAGTGCGTTGCACGTAGGAGTAACAGTTTCTTAGCACGACTATGATTCCATCTCTAGAGGATGCCAGTGCATTGATCAAGCGTATAAAAGATCTTGGCATGCGTGCTGGTATAGCATTGAAGCCGGCCACCCCCATTGAGTCGGTGTACCCGTTCGTTGATCAACTAGATCAGGTACTAGTCATGACGGTAGAACCTGGTTTTGGCGGTCAGCTATTTATGCCGCATTGCATGCCAAAAGTCGTAGAACTACGCAAACGATATCCTAATCTTGACATCCAAGTTGACGGTGGACTCGATCTGGACACCATTAAGCAAGCGGCCATTGCAGGTGCCAATGTCATTGTAGCGGGATCTAGCATTTTCGGTGCTTCAGACCCTAAACATGTCATCGATGGTTTGCGTGAATGTGTTGTTGCCCATAACACTGAATAATAGACCTATCTCTATCTAGATATATATATATATAAATAAATAGTCACGCGATTAGCTTTCCTTACTTCCTACATGATTGCTATTACAATTAGATTGGAATAGATAAAATGAAGTGCTTGCATGCAATGTTAGCGATCATGCATCCTAGTATTTTATTGGGGTAATGCACAACCACACACTCCTCCTATTTACTTGTCGTATCAATCGCGATATACACAATATACATTCCACAGGAAGCAACAGTCTGATATCGACAGCCAAATACGAATCCATATCTGTATACTGAACAGCAACATAGACTGGTAGCTGGACACGTGTCGCACCACTATCTATCAATGTTACACTATCAACATGGCCGTTTGATATCCCCACATTCATTGAAGTAGTCCATCCCCTAGGATAGGAAACCTGATAGAAATGAGTGCATGCTAGGCCATGCCTAGTTTTCTTTTTTTAATAGAACGCCTTTTTCTTCTAGCTACCCTCTCTCTCTTCCCCTCCTCTTCTCTCCCCTCTCCTATTCGACTATACACCTTTATAACCTAACGAACCGGTACTTTCTTGCGGTGTTCTAGCTTCTTCTTCTTCCTTTTTGTCCTACTCACTCTACTAATACCACTAGTAGCTATAGTAAGCACGCTTTCGTGTGCTTTTGTTGCTCACTCGTAGATCAGTATAATAATAACGCTGATAGTTTGTTTTCTTCCAATTTACTATTTATCGACTATTCCGTCACACCAGTATACCACCATCACCACATCATATCGATAAAACACCCACGTACACACACACACACACCCTTTCTTGTTCCCCGTTCAGTTACTATTATTAAAAAAAGGATGTTGACCGCACTGCTCAATACAGCTCGTTTTGTATGGATGCTTATCTATAGCATTTCCGCAACCGTTGTAATATATTTTTACGAGCTGGCGCGCGGAAGTCGATCTCCTGGAGACTGGCCGAAATTAAGCGCGACGGCATACTACAAGGAATCCGCCGTTAAAGAACGCTCGCTTGCTACTTCACCGGCGGCCATTGAAGAGGCAACTCCTCGAGAGGCTTGCGCAAGCACTTTGTCCATTAGTTCCGTCCACAGCAGCAGTGATATACACCTAGCTGCACGACGTATGCAGCGAGTGCAAAGTGAAGACCAATCATCGAGCAAGGTCAGCCTCACCCTATCCACACCAAAAGTGACTCCTGTTGTCGTTGCCCCACAAGCGCCGTTATCCCCTCCAGTGTCGCCGGTATCCTCGATCCGTTCGCACAATTCCACCACCACCACCATCGTGCAGGAGATCAATGTGTGGGCCATGTCTATCGAGGAATTCCTCACTCAGATCGGTAGTGGTCTACTTGATCAGTCGGCCATCAAGGTAATTAGCGAATGTTACATGGTTCTATAAAGAATATTCATCGCTAATATGTGCATCAATTAGGAGTTCATTGCCATTATGGAACAGAAATCGGAACAGGAACAAGCATGCATGGCGGCTATCCTCGAATCCAAGAGAATCAATGCGACGGCAATCTCTTCCTTGTTAAATAAACTACAACGTCATGTAAGCTTCTTAAACTGAAGGGAATGAAGACGATATATACTTAATGCAACCTCTCGTCTAATTTAGGAAATGGATTCATTGGATTTGACAGCCCTACGAACCGTCTTATTAGTGTAAGTAGTATTTGTTATACGCTTACCAGTATCGCTCATCTAACTCACTCTCCGTGTTTGTCTAGTCAATTCGCCTTTATACAGTTAAAGCGACAGGCTAATATCTACCAACTGTACGACGGTCAATTCCCTTCGCAATCGATTATCAAGAACAATCTAGAGTATTTGGCCCATCATCCTGATTATTTGACTGGGTAAGTAACTACTTGCTTTAGTACTAAAGATGCGCAATATGCTTACATCACTAATGATATAGCACGGTTCCCGACATTGCCGATCGATCGGCGGAACGAACGGCGTGCTCGCTGGTAAGTGATCATTCAATTTGCGATCATTCTAATGTCAATTAGCTAACAATCCACAAATACGATACTAGATGCGATACATGGCTTTGGCGACTGGTGCCAACTTGGCTCGTACACTCTCGGATCCAGGTGCCGCCAGCTACTACGAATCATGTGCCAATCATTTGGAGCAAGTCTTAGTGGTATGTTACATCGGCCGTGTGCTCATGATGCAATACTTTATACACACGTATACTAACATTAGTGCTCATTAGTAGTAATTGGTGATGCTCTACCAAGGCTACTGCTCATGATATGTCGGCAATACTCGCAAGCAGGTACACTTTCACAATTAGGATATTGGCCATGGAGTTGTCCATCTACCTTGGATTGACTGCTTATTTTTATTTCACTATTTATAACGTATGATTATCTTAACGAAAACTATTATCCTTTATCTTAAAACATTAAATAACTATTCATATGACTTTAATACTTGGTTGCATGACCGTGTAATTCATACTAAATGGACAAACTAGTAGCGCACAGGAAGATACTTGACTCGGTGATGTCGTACTCGTATATTTTCTTTTCCTTTGTCGGTAACTGGAATGAGAATGACATGTAGCAATTCGTTAGCCTGTTTTTTATTACTCAGATAACAATACTATACCGTACAAACTGCAATCATGCGAACATGACAGACATTGTAATTGATTGATATCAAAATAAGTACCAATCGCATGTAGTAAGCATTCATTTCAAAGTCGCATGGTACTAGAACAAAGGCTTTGGTCAATAGGTGCATGCATAATTGACAATAACTGGTTTATTCATACGTGTCACAGCATCGAATGGTATTCAGCGCGCGGTATAACATCAAGCGACTTGCAATACTTGATGCCGCTCATTTCATTCTCATTTTAACAACATGTATTGCTTTAAAGCTTGTCGCTTTTACTTACTACTACTATCATTAATAATCGGTCAATTGATTGCTGTTAATGCATCAATTACCATAACTCAGATAGGTGGTAAATCCGCTACCTATCCTACATTTGATAGAGTCCTTGAGAAGGTCCCCTATTATAAATATGAGGGTGTAATTATCCCGGTAACGCTAGTAGCCAAACTTGATGATGAATGTGTCGTTAAGCCGATCTATAACGAAGAAAATATGGTGGAAGCATTGGAAATTTCATCAAATTATTCAACCACAGCGATGGCTATATCTTACTTCGAGTTTACCTTTGGCGACTGTAAGAGTACAGAACCGGTAATTATGTTTGCATTGCTAAAGAATTATTAATACTAATTGCTATCTGAATAGTATACTCAAAGGCTTGAAGACTTTGCACGAAATCTGACTGGAATGGGATTTCCACCAGTTAAACTTGTGGTTATAGCACGCATTAACAACGCTCTTATAAACTGGGATGCGGAGATGGTGTCCTTCAATCCACATACAAAATATGTTCATTCAGCGTCAATGGATGTTACTCATCTTGAAGACACGTCCAAAGCTTTATTTAGTCGAAATCATACTTATACGTTTAGTGCTGAGCAAGGTAACATCCAAGATATCTATGAGATAATCAACTAACATTAACATGGACATGTGATATAGAGGCGGGCGAATTAAATGAGTTATTCTTATACTCTGGCTATGCTATCTACAAATGGCTCTTCTTTAGCTTGGTATGTTAGTAAATACAAGGATTGGAATGCCGCTAACACATTCATTGCATATAGCTATTGATCGTGTTATCGTATACATTCATACGAGCTATCGTCATGATGATACGCAAGACAATGTACTACAATCTCATGTTTGCATCCTACATCATTAGCGTTGTCTACTGTATATGTAAGCAGTTGCAATTGATTCACGATGATCTTCGCTTACTATAGTTGTTACTTGCAGGTTTCCTCATCCATTTGGTAAACTACTTTACATTTAACAAGTTTGTAAATGATATCTACAATTTCCTATCCAAGATTCCTTTTGATCTAATATTAATCCACTGGTAATCATCAATCACATTCTATTAGATCAAGCTGATCGATTGACTAACAACAATAATCATAATCATGTAATCTATGCAGGTCAATTGTGGGTCGGAATCTCTTTTCCAAAAAAATGCTTATACTCTTTAGAGTATTCATTGGGTTGGATATTACCGTGCACACAATTGCATTCGGGTTAAGACTGAAATTTTATTCACTTTTCCTTGCTATAGTTGAGTTGGGTAAATCCTTTAGCTTGCTCGATTTACAATACGTCACTGGTTTTGTTTTAATATTCAATGCTTTAGTTTTCCTAAGTTTCGGTAAGTGATGCTACTATTGTAAATGCAATTCATTAATGTGATTTTCTCCTTGTGCTAGCCATATGGTTTGCATTCAATGCTTATCGATTAAAAAGACATGTAGAAGGCTATCATCGCTTCATGCAGGTAAATCATAGCAGACAGCTATAAGATATGCATGTCATTATTAACCAAAATGATTATACTAGCTCATGTGGTTTTGCGCAATCTGTTTCGTCACGTATGCAATATTCAGCGTATGTGTTATTATATATTTTCAATCCAACCTTATACTATTGTCATCTAGTCAATACGCCACTTATGATGCAATCTATGATACCACCTATTTGATACGTGCAATCATACTATTGGTATGTCTTGGTGTAGCATGGCCCAAAGTTGAACGTGAAGACGAGAAGTCGCCGCATTCACCACTAGGTGGTATGACCACGGTTGACCATGTCGTTAAAACTCATGTATATACCACTCATCATCCAGCAGCTGATGGATTTGTCAACAGAATCAAACATAATAGATTATCCAGACAGTTATTTAACATTGCCGATTAATAGAATATATTTTGAAGAATAAATATTACCACATAAATCGTTGTTGAACCATAGGCTCTTGTGGCCATTCAAATGGACGTATCAGAAATAGAGTAATTGTTGCCAGATTGATGGCAATGTAAACTAAGCATTCAATAGCGTAGGATCTCTTCGATGCCAATGGTAAATGTAACCGATAAATGATGAACGGCAAGATGAAATAGCGAAACTCTAATAGCGGTGAGGGTACTAGCGTTAATATTGACGCTACACTATACCCGATACACCAGATTACAGTTTGACAGCGTGCTATTATCGAATAGATCACATTACAAGGATTAGCATCAAGCAATCATGTTCTTCCTTGGTTGTAACTCACCTAATTGCAAGTATAGATGCAGGATGAGCAATGCGTAAACTGGTGCCAATAAATATCTAACACTAAAATGCGCGGAATAAACGCGTTTCCACAAATAAAATGTAAAATGGCGATTATCACTTAGAATGAATGGATGCTCGTAACTACCTATCTATGTTAGTTCAATCATATTAACTACCAGCAAATATGACCAGTAACTTACGTGAAATTGTGTACTAGATATAAAATGCACGCCACACCAATAACATATAATATGGGATGACTATGGAACATTAATCATTGCTATTGACGTATGATTATCATGTACTTACTGAATAGTACGCTTTAGTGTGCGTTGTACTCGATTAGCTGGCCAGACTAAATGAACAAGAGCGAATCCACCGGTGAAGCAGCTAAAGTAGAACAGTTGCGGGAAGTGAAGGGTTGCCTCATGATTAGATTTATCGCCTAGTCAGTGTGGCTCATTAGTATTCGCGTATTTCTATTAGCTATCTTCCATGACTACCTAAAACAATGCCACCATTAATTACGATGAATAGACAGAAGCTAGCCAGTACAGCAAGATAAGGTAGCGTTGTAGGCAAGATTGATAGTAGATGACCACTTAGTTGCACGATTAATTGCCATAGTCGTATGGTTGACTCGGCTGTAGTACTCTTTTGTTAGTTCGTCAATAATATCGCTATCCTTCCTTACTAACCTAGACTAGATGTATTGGCAGGACGGAGTAACCAATGCGATAGCGGTGACTGCACATCACGTATAGCAATTCGATGCACAATCACCAATGCCATGATCCATGTCGTCCAGATAACATTCGTTTGACGGAATAGTAGAGATCCCACTGCTGCCTAACAGACAAACAAACAATCAATCAATAATACGTTTTTATGTTAATCCTACTAGTGCTTACTAGAGCGGCCAATGCATGACGCTGTTTCAGCGATAATAGATAAGCTAGGAGTACCAATGTTGTCGAGCCAGTGTCGGTGTAATAGAGAAAGTTGAAGAAATAGCCCACGGGAAATAGACTCAATGCGAACGCGTTCCAAGCGTGTCGCGCCGGCTTACCTCGTGGATGTAATTGTCGACTCAGCGAATACAGGACGCAGAATAGTATTGTACTCCATAGGATATTAGTCGCGCGTAGCCAGGATAGACTACACCAACCGTCAGACGCGATAGATGCGCCATTATTTAGCCAGCGTATCGGCCATAATAGCAAAAGACTCGACAAATAACTATCGAATAAGACGAGTCAGTTATCATCAACAGCAACAACTAAAAAGAGCTTAGCTTAACGTACAGGCCAGGCGGTGTCGTAATCTTTGGGTCCCAATACGAGAAACGCGCTGCACAATAAGCTTGCGCTTGTGGTGCATGGAATGGCTCGTCCTATTCCACCGGAATTCAATCGAGAGTTAGCGCGTAAACATAATCGTCAAGCTTAACTTGTCATATCTTACCATGTAGGGCAGCAGTACCTGCTTGTTAAACTGCTGTGCAATAAGCACATTGGCCACAACAAATATTATGCCAAGCGCGAACGGTGTTAGCGTAGTCATCGAGTAGTGAAAGGTACAAATTATTATAGGGAAAGAAGTGGCAACTGCAGTTTAAAGCATATTCCGAAAGTACGTTTACGTTTATTGTTATTACTAAATAATCGCGAAGCGTAGAAACACATCAATCGTGCTTCTAGTCATCGCGTGGCACCGGTGGACCGCACGGCTGTAGCATTTTCTAGTAGATATCATTTAGTGTTATCGTGTAAACAATAAAAAGCAACTAGTCATCGCTTACTTGCAATAGACGTGAACGCACTCTAGCCGTGCTTTCTCCTTCGGCCACGGCAATATAGGTCGTTAGATTGAAATGACCCAATAATGACGCATATGTATCACGATGTTGGTTGGTCAACCACTCACTGATAATACTCGTTAGTCGCGTAGTCATATCATCATAGATGGATCGATCTTTTACGTACTATTTGTTTGTATCGGCATGTCCGGTACCAACGTGCTTTGATTGTACTATGAAAATAGATTAGTGTTAGATTCTATCGATATTGCTATTGCACAGCATACGTACAATGTTCAATCTGACTATTGATATTAACACGGTCCTGCGTCGAATAGTATTAGTATTTGTTGTTAGAAGAACTAATTCTACCGTTAGACTTACCATAGTAAATGAAGAATAGCAAGTCAAAGTGTGTAGAGAGAATGAATATTACTGTTGTGATTTTTGAAGGAGATACACGCAACTTGCCATTTCTTTTCTCTTCCTTACCTCAATATGAGTCAGTCTCGAACCAATAAAGCTGACAATCGGCAAACATACTCGCTACGTCCACGCCGTACCAAACTAGCCACTGCCAGTGATAATAACAGTAATAATGAAGCGGTAAAAGTAGCACTCGAGTCAGTATCGAGTCCGGTGAGGAAAAGAGCGCAAAAAACTTCACGAGTAGTGGTGACAACACCAAATAAAAGAGCGCGTAAGAAGACGGCGACATCAAGCAGTAAGATCGAGACAACAACAACAACAACAAAGCTCAAGGTAGGTTGAGTAAGAATTATAGCATCATACACGGATATTCATCAAGTCATGAAAGGATAGAAATCACAATCCACTGGTCGGTTAAAGCAGAAAGCAGTGGAATCCACGCCACATCCACAAGATGAAATGGTAGAATCATTACCATCAACGCAACGGCGTAAAGCAGCAATAAAGAAGAGAGGGAAAGCTCGTTTGGATGATGCTGATGCTGATGCCGATAGTAATAATAATACTGACACATCGAGTATGTAGTATATTTCTCGCAAATACTAATGGTCATAGGCTAATTACGTCAATTGATATATATTACTATTTATTAGACAGTAGAACGAGTAACAAGGCGGGATTATCCCAGGTATTATTGAAAGATTTAGTCATGGGTTTATCGGGAGCGAGACCAGATCCGGAAGCATTGGAGGAGATTAGATCAGTGTAAGTGATGTAGCATATGAATTAGTGTTACTATTATCACTAATGATCTATATTGTTAATACAGGTCAGAGCAGTATTTTGAACAAGTAGCTAATGATTTGAAAGCATTGGCACAGCATGCCAATCGTTCCACGATAGACACGGCTGATATTCAACTTTTATTCAAACGGTGAGTTGTCTTGTTTAGTCGGCATCCTCGGGGACTAATGCATGATATCAGACAGAATATGCTCAAGGATCAGGTGGGTATGGAGATGCTCAGCCAGCAATATCTACCACGAGAACTATTACGTAAAGTATATCCTGCTCCTTGTGCTTGTCGTACACCCAGTAACACGATAGATTTCATGGAAGAG
This sequence comes from Syncephalis plumigaleata, assembly GCA_025201365.1. Taxonomy (NCBI): domain Eukaryota; kingdom Fungi; phylum Zoopagomycota; class Zoopagomycetes; order Zoopagales; family Piptocephalidaceae; genus Syncephalis; species Syncephalis plumigaleata. The sequence continues at coordinate 9,506 of JAIXMF010000239.1, read as the reverse complement.
CTAGATGATACAAATGACTCGATAACATTATAATAACAAATGTTAATAAATGGGCTTGATTGCAAATTGTAAATTTGATTAATTCTTTTTTATTTTTTATTTTTATTTTTCATATTATCATGTCAACTGAAGCTGCAATTACAACGAATAGTGGTCAGGAGAAACGACAAACGAAGCGTCAACGCAAGGCGGAAGCCTTTCGTAAGGGTGATGGTCGTAAGAAGAGTCGTAATGACCTGGGTGAACTGGTGTCCACTACACTTGGTGAAGATGAAGTGGTTGCACCTGATCTTAAACAACTGGTAGCCGATAGTGGTGATATATTTAAACTGGATGGCGCAGCGAATACGGACACTAGTCGTGATAACAATAAGCGAGCAAAAGGGACAGCCAAGTCCAAGTCAAAAGTCAAGAATAAGGAGGGCGCAGTAGCAAGTACAGCCGTCAAAATAGCGACACCTATCGCTACTCCTACTACTGCTACTGCTGCTGCTGCCACTGCTACTAAATCAAATAATAATAGCAGTAATAATGATAGTGATAAGAAACGACGATACATTGTATTTGTAGGCAAGTCAATCCTAGTTGGATAGGATGGATCTTTATTAACCAAACTGATGAAATAGGTCGACTAGCGCATTCCACTACTAAAGACGAGATTAAACAGCATTTTGAATCGGCTGGTAAGTTGATCGTGTCTCCCTTTCATCTACTAGTCAACAATAAGCTAATCGGTATTACATTGATAGGAGGCATTGCTGACATTCGTCTACTCACCGAGAAGGGTACTAATGCACCACGAGGATGCGGATTTGTAGAATTTGATAATGCCAATAGTCTCAAGGTAATGACACGCATATATATATATACATATATATATGTACTCATCAGTATTGCTAATACATTGTTATACTCGTATTCTAGGTAGCACTAGGTTTACATGAATCAAAGTTAAAAGGACGTAAGATTAGCGTTGAACTTACCGTAGGTGGTGGTGGTAAAAGTGAGAACCGTGCCAATCGTCTACGTAACAAGAATGAGAAACTTCGTAATCAACAGGTAATCATTTACAAATAATCACTTGTGTAGCTTATAACTGACTAACTACGATGTATGTAATTGTAATTATCATTATTAGCGTCAACCATCTCGTAATAATAAGCGTTGATTACCGTTCATGGTTTAATATATAATTAAAATCTACGAATATATATATATATATCATAAGTTACAATAATATGAATAGGTTGATTTGACTTTTTACAATAAACTATCACTTTATATGTTTAACATACAGGCTTTTTCCATCCAATTTGCGCAGTTAGCCTTCTGTTTTTACGAATAAATGATAGTTAACACTTACAAGTATTACTACTCCGTATTTTGGGTGCCATTGTCGTTTGGGCGACAGTGTGGCGGTTGACGATACAACCTGGTTAATTTGTTATTTGATGTTTAGATCCCTCTTGATCTTGATCTTCATTTAGTGAATTTTTTGCGGACGTACTAGGCTCAGGAGGAGAAACGGCACGTCGCTGGAATTGTGTTGGAATAGGGTTGTCCTCACGAACACTGCGAATAATCTGAATAAAATTCAAACATGCAGCCATATCCCGATTCCATACACGATAATTAATAGCTACTTGTAAGTACATGACATGGCAATATCCAACTATACTAGTACACTTGTATCATCTACCTTATAAAATTGATGATGATAGTTATCGCTATCAATAAATGATCCATTACTAATACTGAATTGTTATTATTATCATGCTGTGTCAATTGGCATATCTACGGTGATAATGGTGTTAACAATTTTCATCAAATAAATTCTCTAGAAAATTACTTTAATATTCATAATATTATACATGAATATATATTTTGCTTTTACCCTTTTCTCTTTATTAATATCGAACTAAATAAAGTAACTTGGGATTTTCCTCCTATAAATAGTGCCTAATGTGAGCATGTATATTTCTCGCTTATCCTTTTCTCTTTCGCGGTCATCACCGCAAAGTTCTAGTTAAAGCGTTCTATTATCATTATATTTTATATAGCGTTATTTACAACATTTGCAATGGAACAAAATCAAGGTTTCAACCCACAGGAGATGATGGCGATGTGGCAGCAAATGCAAGAAGCTATGCAGCAGTTCAAACAGATGCAAGAAACTCTGCAGGTTCAACTCCCGACCAGGCAGAAGGACACCTGGATTCCGGACGAAAACTTTGTTAACCACGTCAGTTCATGGTCAGCAAGGCTGGATAACTTTAGCTTATCTGAGAAAGACAAGAAGGCAATAGTCGATGCCTACGCTCCAATAGAAGGTATTGACTATACGCCAGTCAGTAGCTATGAATCGAGCTCAAAACTTAACAAGTATCAGAAGGCATACGACAGCCGATTCAAGCAAATAGCATATTTATTAACAGGCGTTGTACGCCCGCTAGATGTTATCCTACAACAAGCAATCCTACAAGCAGACCAGGAAGCTGATCGCCAGTTTGTAGTAGCTCTAGACGATATTAGATCGTTGCTGTTAAACACGATTCACACTGTGAAATCGTTTAGAATGGATATGGTCCTCAAGTCAATGGACAGTGACTTCACACTCATTCAGAAAGAAGAGCAACCAAAGGAAGACCTTGCAATTATCCAACAAGCTTTCATTGAGCAAAGCAACCAAAAGAAGGCCATACTGGAACACAAAAAAGCCCAGCAGTTTTTTCGAGCGGACCCGCCACGAAACGCTGGCGGGCAGGATCAATCCAATTGGCACAACAGGAACTCTTACCAGAAGCGCCCATTCAACCAAGCCAACAACAACAGAAGAGGAGGCAGAGTCAAGCCCCAATTCAACAGAGGCAACCACCACCACAACAACAACAACAACAACAACCAACAGTAGGAGGCAGATTCCAGCGCTTCCATCTAGCCTGGGCTCGATTGACAGACAGCAAGTGGGTACATGCCGTCGTCAAAGAAGGTTTCCGGATACATTTCAGCAAGTGGCCACCAATCTCAAACAAAGTGCGACCGACGATCCCGCTCAACCAGGAACAGCGCGTATTACTGAGGCAAGAGATCAACAGTCTATTGGCCAAACGAGCAATAGAGCCTGCCACGAATACGCCAGGTTACATGAGTCCCATGTTTGTCATCCCGAAGTGGAACGGAGGCTATCGACCAGTGTTCAATCTGAAGGCACTGAATCAGCACGTTATATCCCCTCACTTCAAGATGGAGACAATCCAACAGGTCACCCAGCTAGTAAGGAAAAACGACTACCTCACGTCCATAGACATTACCGACGCCTTCCTACACATTTTGGTACATCGCAGCTCAAGAAAGTACCTCCGTTTCAATTGGGAAGGAGAAACATTCCAATTTCGCACCACACCCTTCGGCCTGTCAGTAGTCCCGTGGGTTTTTACACGTTTAACAAAGCCCGTATTAGCATGGGCAAGGTCAATAGGCATTCGAATTTCAGCATACCTAGACGATTGGATCATCATCGCCAGCTCAAAGCAGGAATCGAAATGTCACACAAACACAATAATGGCCAAACTAGCAGAACTAGGTTGGCTGTGGAATCCCAAGAAGTCACAGCTCACTCCAACGCAGTCTCTAGTTCACCTAGGCTTCAAGATAGAAACGAAGACGATGACCATCAAGCTTCCCACCAAGAAGATCCGCGACATACGCAAATCGATCAAAGCAGTGCTCAACAGCAATACGACAACACCTCGAATGATCCACAGTCTCACAATGAGAATCAAGGCAGCGACGATCGCAATATTTCCTGTGAACTTGTACACCCAAGCATTGATGTTCTTCAAGAATTCCCATGTGAAGAACAACAAGAACTGGGACAGCAAACAGACGCTACCAGCAGATTGCAAGCGAGAACTGAGATGGTGGTCCACCAACCTATCCAAGTGGAACGGCAGATCACTAATAACACGTCCACCAACATCATCAATCTATGTGGATGCCAGCGACAAGGGATGGGGTGGAGTTTACAAGAACAACATGATACAAGGTCTATGGTCACACGAAGAAGCGAAGCAATCAATCAATTGGAGAGAGCTGAAAGCAATCGAATTGATGATCAAATCATTACCGCAACTATCGAATACGACGATTCTGATACGCACAGACAACACGACGGCGAAGTCATACATCAACAAGCAGGGAGGAACGAGATCTCGTCAACTCAGCTCACTAGCAACGCAGATATGGGAGATGTGTCTCAAGAGGAACATTCAGATTCGAGCCAAACACATTCCAGGCTCTCAGAATACCGAAGCAGACTACGCATCGCGCAAGTTCTACCTCAAGAACTTATGGCAAATACATCCACGCACATTTGCACAGATACAACGCAGGTACGGTCAACACGACGTAGATCTATTCGCCGATCGAACGTCTCATCTACTACCAACGTATGTAGCGTGGAAGCCAGACCCTCACGCGATAGCCACAGATGCACTATCAATCAGCTGGAGACAATTCAGCCATCCTTACCTGAATCCGCCGTGGAACTTGATATCCAAATGTGTGAACAAGATACAACAGGAGAAGATAGCACAAGCAACGATAGTGACGCCATTCTGGCCGTCAGCAATGTGGTTCCCCATACTGAGCAACTTAGCCACAGCTCCCCCAATAATACTCGACCCACAACACCACGCGCAAACTACCTCCCCTTCCGCCAGTTGGCCATGGACAAATCACAAGTGGAGAATATCCGTGTGGAGTGTCTCAAGCGAAAATATGAGGAGCCAGGATATTCGGACAAGGCAGTGAAAGTTCTAGCAGAAGTAAAGCACAAAACGTACATCAGAGGTCAACAATTATTCATTTCATGGGCAATCCAAAGGGATATCAATATCAGCAAATTTACATCAGCAGATTTGGTTAATTTCATAGCAGATGCACATGAAGCAGGCTACAGCAAAGCAACTCTACAAACTTATAGAGCAGCAATTGTCAAGCTACACACACGCCCTGAATCAATCAAAACCAATCCTGACATACAAGCACTGATAAGGAACTTCAAATACATCCCACGTCCACTGAATAAATCAAAAGTTGATATTACGCCCACATTACGTCACTTATACGCCATACCGACGTCACCAGCAGCTGATTTTGATCAACTACGACGAAAAACGGCTTACTTACTGGCAATGTCAGCACTATTGAGACCCTCTGATATCAATAGAATTTGCAGATCACAATCAAAAACAACTGACGAAGGCCTACAGCTATACATCATTAATCCGAAAGAAAAGCGAAAGAAGGAGTCGATTACTAAACCAATCATTATTCCACCTAACAGCAACATCCCACAGCTATGCCCCGTACAAGCATACGAAACACTATTACAACACCCACAATATATCGTCAGAAACAACTACCTATTCACTAAGTTAGGCAAGCCTCACAATAAAGTCGCCGATAACACCATTGCTTCTTGGTTGTCAAAGTTGACAGCGCTCTCAACAGACATTCGCCCAACTCCTCGTGTCAGATCAATCGCTTCAGATTTAGCACTTGAAAGAGGTGTACCACACGATGACATCATTACACTAGGCAATTGGGCAGATGCACGCACATTCGAAAAACATTACAGACGCCAGCGTTTATTAAGAAGTAATGTTACAGAAAAAGTGTTAGATTTAAGTCCAGTACACTTTGCGTCAGCTGAATAAGCAAAATATATATTCATGTATAATATTATGAATATTAAAGTAATTTTCTAGAGAATTTATTTGATGAAAATTACACTTTAATATGAAGAATATTATACATGAATATATATTACCCACCACACCCTCCGCAAGCATGAATTGACCGCGAAGAACGGATAAGCGAGAAATATACATGCTCACATTAGGCACTATTTATAGGAGGAAAATCCCAAGTTACTTTATTTAGTTCGATATTAATAAAGAGAAAAGGGTAAAAGCAAAATATATATTCATGTATAATATTCTTCATATTAAAGTGTAATTGTGTTAATCTGTTTATTAATAAACTGCAAATGTTAAAGGATAAATGCGCAAATTGGATGGAAAAACACTGTATCATAGATTATAGCGTGTATCATTAGTATTTGGTAGTTGAAAGACATAACATAGCTACATTGATTTACATATTGCTAGTCGATAAATGGATCATCCATCTATTATCTACTGATAGAGCAAGTAACAAGAAGCAAGAGATAGACTGCATCATTATGCCAATCCAGTGCTAAGCCTGTAAAGCATGACTTGAAGAACACATGGTAGATGGAAGACTCCTCACACGCTCAAACCTGTAGTTCATGAATAGCCTACCCTAATTGTTCTCCTGTTACCAATAGTATTAGTAGTAGTAGTACTCTATCATGAACGCATAGGCCAAGCCAATTCCTCAAACGCCAACAGCGGAATATATTCGGCAATAAAAATGGTTATTGCATCTGCGGCAGCATTTGCTACTCTGCATAATAGTAGGAGGTCAAGTCAGTCAACAGTAATAATAGCAATAGCAAATGTACATGTAGTACAAACAGACGTACAGAGAGACAGACGTACAGAGAGACAGACAGACGGACAGACAGACGGACAGATACCAAGTGCGATGCACTGCATTGACACGGCATCTGCTCCCTCCCTGCTTGGACTTGCAAGACTACCCTGGCTACAAAGGAATCTTGCAGATGAAACAGCCCTTGTTTCCATTCGTTATTCATTGTTAGTAAATTAATAAAAAAAATCTCCTTATTTAGTGATTGCCATTCATTTATACCTGTCTCGTATTAACCATTACAACTACGACAAGTAGTAGCATTAGTAATAGTAGCAAAAGTAATAATGCTTATGATTGTTCATTATTAAACATTGATCACGCACGTGCACATGGATACCTATACATGCTGCTATTACTGCTATTACTGCTGATGCTGTTGCTGCTTTACGAGTGAATCAGGTGGTTTCTAGAACGGTCCATTTCTTACTTTGATATCGAGCATGCTTTCTAGTCATGAGGGTTATCGCACCACGTTGTCACCGCTAGTGTCGTTGCTGATAGCGATGATAGTGATGCGATGCACGTATGCCACGTTAGACAACACACGGCAACCTTGAAAACAATGCCACATGGTGTTTTCTTTTGTAAATCGTACATGCCACATCTTACACTTGACCGCTTCAAGTGTAAGATGTGATGCGCGTAAGTAGAAGAAATGAGAGATAACACATTCAACTTCATACACACACACACACACACACACACATTGACTATAGTACATACAGTACTGCCACACTGGTACAACCGACCACTTGGCCATTCATCAGCATCAGCATCAGTATCATTTCATACAAGCATACGAGTATACAATGTATGGCATGGACGCGCACACGCTTCACTGTCCGCACGAGGTCGTTATTTCACTGGCTGATTTCATCCGTCCAGTTTCCTTTTTCTCCTCATTGGCAATTGCCCCTTTTATCAACTCGCCCTTCCCTGTGAAGAATTCTCCCTCTCTCTCTCTCTTCATTATTAGTACACACCCATACACGCACACACACACAAACGTTTGCCTACTTGTATACCGCGCTTCACGGCCACTCCGCCACCCCTTTCTCGTTTATTCTTTCTCTCCTCGCTTTCTTTACTACTACCATCACCACCACCACCACCATCACCATTACTACTACTCCTCTTTGGACTTCACACATCTACTGTTTCTCATCATCCACTTGTACGCTTCAGTACGTCTATATTGGCTGTCGTCTATTCACTTGATTGCTACACTGGTATACTTGCCAATTGGTTTGAGCTTTCGTTTACGTGAATATTATACTGTGTAAGGTGCCAACGTTTAAACACCTGCAGAACTAGCTACGCTTTGTCGCCTCTCTCTCCCCTCTTCCCTTGCCCTACTACTTACTACTTACTACTACTATTACAGCTACTATTATAACTAACTATTATAACTACTAGTACTTCTATTACATCTGATTTCCTAGTATCATCCGTCCATTTATTCCTCTCTCTCTCTCTCTCTCGTACGACCTGCGTTGCTTTTATTGCGGCCTCTGTAGTCATCTTTTTTGTTGTTTCTGTAGACTTGCTTATTGTCGTTTGATTTCATATCAACATGCAGGCCATTAAATGTGTTGTAGTTGGTGACGGGTAGGTGTTAATACACAACTCTAATATTATACTAGAAGCATCTGGGGTTCATCCGACGAATAGAGATGCTAGTGTAGTTTATATATACACTATACACTATAGACAATAGTCTAAAAGAGTGTATAAAATGTAGGCAGCTGACACGCCTTTGAGGTGTATGGCTCAGTCTTGCTCTTACACATTTACTTTTATGCTCTCCCTCGTAACATCCTACTCGCCTATGAGGAGGAGAAGGAGGATCTACATATCAGACAAAGTTACACTACTTTTGTCTGCTTCGTGTGGAACCCTTCTTGATGCTTCTAGTAATTTGAATCACAATACTTATTCATTCATTCATTCATACACATATCTATGTACTAACCACATTCCTTATTTCCATTTTAATAGTGCTGTCGGTAAGACGTGCTTGTTGATTAGTTACACCACCAATGCTTTCCCCGGTGAATACATCCCAACTGTGTAAGTGTAGAATCTTTATTCTTGCATCATAATTACTTTAATTACATATGATGATTACGAAGAATAATGATTATGACAATACTCGATAATCAATTAACTAACTTTATATGTTAATGACTACTATTTAGATTCGATAACTACTCGGCCAATGTGATGGTCGATGGTAAACCAATTAATCTTGGTCTATGGGATACAGCCGGTCAAGAAGATTACGATCGTCTTCGTCCACTCTCCTACCCTCAAACCGATGTGTTCCTTATTTGCTTCTCACTCGTAGCGCCATCTTCCTTCGAGAACGTGCGCACTAAGGTAAATCAAGCAAAACTATAACCGGTCTGGCCTTGATCATCATTGATCAAATGACTGACTGACTGACTGGTTATATAACAATAATAATTGCTAACTTTTCGTATTTCACCATTATCAATCATATTATAGTGGTACCCCGAAATTACTCATCATGCTCCCAATATTCCAGTCATCCTCGTCGGTACCAAGTTGGATTTGCGTGAAGACCGCGACACCATCGAACGCTTGCGCGACAAGCGATTGGCCCCTATCACATATCCACAGGGTGTGCAGATGTCCAAGGAGATCCGTGCTGTCCGCTACCTAGAGTGCTCTGCCTTGACACAAAAGGGTCTAAAGAACGTATTCGACGAGGCTATTCGTGCCGTACTCTGCCCGGTGCAGCCCAAGAAAGCAGGCAAAAAGTGTTTGATTCTGTAGGCATTTTAATAGATGCTGCATGCGTTCTTTCACTCCTAATGACGCTCTCATTTATTTGCCTTCATCGATCAGCAATCATTACTGCTATTGCTGTTGCTATATTGCTGCATCATCATCATCATCCA
>JAIXMF010000238.1:0-21466 GCA_025201365.1 Syncephalis plumigaleata | reverse complement strand
TATTAACAAGTGCAAGCGAACTGAATAAGCACAAATCAAACGAAAGCACTGGACAAAGTAGCTCGGGAACGGCAGGTAAGTGATAATAGTAGATACAACGATAGCATATTGTCTTAAATGACTTGGCAGATCAACTAGACAACGAACTATGGTGTCGCGTATGTCAAGTAGCACTATCGAGGGAGAGTGTAGAGCGACATCAGCAAAGTATTGGACACTTGGCATCGCGTAGTGATTATCCTGACATACCTGACCCTATCGTTTTGAATGAGGTAAGCTAGATTCTTCATCATATACGTAGTAGTGCAAACGTATTTATTGCTATCTTCCTGATTCTAGACGAATATCGGTTATCGTATGCTTCAGCGGGCAGGCTGGGATGACAACCAAGGATTGGGCGTTGAATTACAAGGGCGACGACATCCGATAAAGGCTCGTATGCGACCAAGACAACTTGGACTCGGTGCGAAAGAGCGACCATCATCCGCGCCATCAGACTTGGAGGTAGGGATTAGTTGTTTTGAGTATAGTCTACAGGTTGTTAATCTAATATGCATACATGAATGCTATGTGTCTATTAGATAGGAAGCAATATATCACAGGCAGCTATTGCACGGAAAGCTGAAGTTGATCGAGTAGAACGACTAGAACTATTAGCTTATCTGAAGCGTTAACTGTAGAATCATTGATCATATCTATCGGAAGTTGTAAATGAATTATAATTGTAATAAGCAGTAATCATTTTATATAAAGTAAAAAAAGTAAATGTAAATGTTTAATAAAGTAATATTTGAAAAGAAGAAGAAGATTAATAATGCGACAAAAATAGAGTATAGTATGCTTGCATGAACAACAACAACAACAAGAAAGAAAGAACTAAAAAGAAAAGAATGAAGCAATAGCTGAGATACATGTAGATGTGTAATCAAATAGATGAATAGGTAAGTAGAGTAAATAGGCAATAAACAGGTAGATGTGGCTAGTCTTGGTATGTTGACACATGTGATGTTTATTACTACTATGCTTTGAGTGGACGTCTAGCCACGTAGATTACCATTTCGCAACTCGTATTGATTTCCTCGATCTCGGCCTGCCATTCGCTCATTAGTAGTTCAAAGTCCCAGGAACGCAATGAATTCGAGGCGAGTAGTTTATCTTGAGCGAACGTATGAGCAGGGCACCAAGAGTTAAAGCACATCTGGCCTGTCTTGCCTCCCCATTCACCGACGGGCACTTTACCGATACGTTTCTCAACTAGCTCGAAGCCAACCTCCGTTAGCCATAGCCCGAGCTCATTGCCGACTAGTTCCAAATCGATACCGCCCAGTGACATCATGTTGGTAATGAGTGCGAATATCTGACCGGTTATAGGTCCTACCGTGGAGAGTTTCACGTTTGTGTCGACGATTTCGAGATAGCCACCAGGACGTGTTACTCGATAGAGTTCCTCCAATACCGACATCCATTTATTGTAGGGATGGCCGAGGATAGAAACCGTTGATGTACATAGTCGAACGTCTTACTAGAATACGGTAGACCTGAGGAGTAATAGATCAGCCATCGTGTCGGTATAAATACGTTTGGAATAGTAGCGTGTAGATCTACTACAAACACTTATTAACCATTATACTTACCGGTGAGTAGTCGGCAAATGCAAACTTAAACTTGACATCTTGCGATCCAGGATGTATCAAATCCATGGCGTAGAATTTCGATGATGGCCATAGTCTCGCCATGTCCTTGATCCAGATTGCGGTTCCCGTGCCGACATCAAGTACCTTCCTGGGATGATGGATCGGGGCAAAATGGTTGGTCTTTAGTCCCATCCTTAGGAATTCATGCTGCTTGTTTAGTCGCTCACTCTCGTGTATATTCGTCGGCAGTAAGTAGCAGCTATATCCGCTCTGATCACTTGTAGACGACAGACTCTTCTTGCGTTTACAATCGATTGCAAATGGATTCACTATACGAACACTAAGTAGATTGTTTTTACTTTTGTCGAATGAATCCATGCTTGTAGAGGAATAAATCGATTTATCCGTCGAGGGTGATAACTCCGATCCACGTCGTCGGATTCGAGGATGTTTGGTGTTGGACTGGCCCATGTTCGAATGAGGTGGAATAGTAGTCGTTGTCGTTGTCGTTGTCGTCGTAGTCGTAGTGAAGAAAGGTAGAGGATAATAAAGTGCTAGCACTTTTGGTTATTAAACAAAAGAAGGACTGATATTTATCGCTCACAATAGGCAAGGAAGGACAAGGAAAAGGCAAGGGACAAGAGAAAAAAGTCAGTATGAGTAATGAAACTCCGATGTTGTAACTTGGTAATAAATGACAATAAATGGAAATAATAGTTAATTGCAAAAATATGATAATTAGTCAACCTAGTTGTGATTGCACACGCACAATTAGCAACTGACGAAAGAAGAAACAAGATGATACATAAACCTGGCAGTACAATCCGAGAATGATGAAGGAGAAAGCGAGATGTGATGATAGCGTAGGAAACACTTTTATAGATGATCAATGATTATACGTCTGCTATCGTGTACCGCTATGAGTAGAAGGGATATGCAAATACAAGGCGCCGATGCAGTTAGCGACGTCTCAAGGTTCTCATTTGTATTGCTTAGAAGCTAGTCACTTAATTTGCCGAGCAACTGTGAACGATAGTGTATGTGCGTGAACAATCAATGCATATGAGCACGGTAGCACATTAATGATGTATACACTAGTATGCGAGTATACTAATAAACGATGGGAGAAATTGGTATGTATGTAGTAATGTGCCAGCAATACAGATGGCTAGTAATACTGATGAAGATGAAGAAGATGATGGAGATGATGAATATCGCAGGATGAGAGTATGGTTAAAAAAGAATAGAAAGGAAAGAGCGCGCAGTACGTAAGGAAATGAATGTAATCAATGATATTGATGATATTGCAGTTGCTACTGAATGGATAGTAAAGTTGAACTGTTAACTATGGAAGGTAATCGTCGTATCTTCATTGTCATGCCAGTGCAGCGTTTGATGCATGCGAATTTATCCGGTTTACTTGTCGCTTGACCTGTCCACCTATCCTCCTCTCTCCTCTCTCCTCTCTCATTTTGCATAAATGGAGGGACATTACGAAACATTGTCCAACCCACATGTACAGATAGCCAATGATAGGCATGTACATATACACACGTGTGCGTGTGGTGATTATGGTAGTGACACGCGATATGCACTCGCCATCACTTACAAGAATGCATGGTTTACTCAGTCCTTTTTTGCAGAATGATTGGCACGACAGTGTTAAAGTTTCCTATAGAAACATCCGTTGCATTACAGTCGAGGCATGCAAATGAGTGAATGGGGGGGAGGGGGGAATTGAGCCACTAGTAACGATCGTGCACGTCCATGGACCGGTCTAGATGCGTACCATCACCTTTCTTTATTCTTCATTATTCATTTTGTAGATTCATCAAGCTTTGAGAACAATGAAAATGCATAGAATATTCGTGAATGTATTCATTATTCGAATTGAGTGTTACGCTTTGTTAATGCTTGTCCGCGGCAATTCATTCAGCCAAAGGCTGACATATGACTAATACCAAGCATATGATCAATTGGTAACAATCGTGTGTCCGTGTCCATGTCCGTGTGTATGTATACCTCCATTGTAAACTTGTTGTCATGGATTATTCTATTTATTCAAACAGGAATGTCCTGTATGTATGTATGTATGTATGTATAAATATAGCTTTGCCAATCGACCAAGTTAAAGGAAAACATTACACGCATGTAGTATAACAGTAAATAAACAATGTTTCACATCATGATTCGATGTTACATTTAATGAATAAACAATGAAGATAATGATAGAAATGATAGTACGAGTTAAGCAAAACGATAAACAGACTTGATAGACTGATTATATTTAAAATTGGCAATGGTATGACTACTCTGGAGTATCGCATACTCTAATGAATAGCTTATATTTTACGTGCGATAATCACTTGCAATGTCCAGACAGTACGATAAGTGTTGATCTCTGTCTGCCAGTCGGCTAGTAAATGGTCAAACTCGCCGTCTTCCAGTGTAAATAGACGCACAAGATATTCGCGATGTTCCTCGAGAAAGCTACGAATTTCCGCAAAGCCTGCCGCACCCATGTTACCTGCCCATTGTCCGACGGCCACCGGTAATTCTTGCGTGTCTAGTATGTGGAAGCCTGCGCATTTGATATCGTTCGCGATCTCTTGAACGGCAAGCGGAATACCATTCTGATGTATAAGAATACTACCGAGCCAAATGTTAATCTGCTGACCTATCTCGCCCACATTACGCATGACCATGTTACGCTCCTGCACTTCGATAATACCACCGTGCTTACATACACGGTAGCATTCATGCCAATAGGCCGGTTGTATTTCCCGCGGGACATGTAGAGCAACGAATCGATGGTGTAGATACTCGAACTCATCATTCTGATAAGGTAAGGCTAGGAGTGATGATTGATAATAATGATAATAAAATAGCAAATAATTAGTTTGCTTACATAGGTAGATGGGCAAACTTACCGGTCATACTAATGGTTAAGCGAAAGTGGCAGTTGGGCGGTAAGACGTGCGAGGGTTGTGCCGGCAGTAAATCCACACCATGAACCTGACAGGCGGGATATTCCGAAGCCATTTCTAGTGCCCACACGCCTGAACCAGTCATGATGTCAAGTATGTTGCCGGTAGTATTGATAAATGCTAAATGATTAGTGTGCAGAAAAGTGCGCAACAAATAGTGCAATTGGTCTTGCCTAATGTAAAGAGAGTAAATATTATAGTAAATAAATGGCAATAATAATAACACGTACCGGTCTAATTCATGTTGATCTTTAATCGTAATAACTGGTAATGCGGATTTGTTCCGGAATCTACGCTTAGAACTGCAGGGCGTTGATCGTGCCGTGTCGACACTTTTGCGTCTTGATGAACAAGCACTGGCTGCACTATTAATACTTCCATGCCGACTAACGGGGAGGGAAGCGATCGTATCACTCGGACTAAGCATGACCAAGTCGATGCTTACATTACGACTACAAGGTGCAGTGTTGGTTGAGCGACGCGGCGTTTCAGGCAATATGGGCGTGGATATACCACGATGCTGAGGATGAATACTCATTTGAGTAGTCGAACGTTTGCGCAGTTTATTTCCGCCTGCAGTTAGAGAAGATTGCACAAACTCGTTGAAATTACTGGCGGATGATATGGTAGCCGGCGATGCTAGGGTGAACTCTCTATTGATGTCAAGTGGAGAATGCTGACTGCTATTTCGAGTTGATTTCAACGTATGAGACGACTCTTTACGGGACATTCTAGACGATGCCGATCGCGACTCGAGTGGCTTGACCACCACCGGAGATTGCATAACCGCATGTGGTGACACCATCGATAATGGCAACGATGATGGACCGGATGTTACTTGCGTGATACTCGATGATGGACCAGGAAAGCAATCGGCCGTTTTCGGCGACGGAGGCAATGGAGGCAGACGTGATGATTGCCTACTCCTGTCGCCAGCTCCCGCTGACATGTGACGATTTCTACTATATAATGATGACGATGACGATGACGATGACGATGATAATGATAATGGTAATGGTAATGATGATGGCGGTAATGGTGATGGCGGTAATGATGGCTGCGCGTCTAGAAGGCGATTTGTATGGTTATGATTCTTATTGGAAAGACAGGTGCCCGAGTAGGTGCGGGAGATTCTATGAGATGGCATGGACAAATTATCGCAGGAATAGGCGATACTATCGTCGACGTAGAATGACGCGGTAAACTGGTCTTTCTCGGTGTTTGGACTCGCGTACCAATCGTAGAATACGGAAACATCCGTGGTATAATCATCCTGAAGATATAAAGGCTGATCGGACGCCCAGCTCTCGTAGCTCGAGTATTTGGCATGAATGGTACTTTGCATGGATGAAGTGGGCTTGGATACGATGGTGGTCTTGTAAGCGGGTTGCGTTTGCATGGGACATCTTCTCATGGCAGGCGTATTGCTACTACTACCACTGCTTCTACTTGTCGGGAGATCAGCGATAAAGAAGCAATGACGCCAGAAACGCATGCTTCTACCGATACGACGCAACTTCTCGGTCGCCATTGCTGACAGTCGACGTGATGATTTCGCTTGGCGAGCATTTGACGGTGAATCATCTTGCTCGCGTAGAGTAGGATGCACTATCTTAATAGACTTGGGTTTCCTTAATAGTGTCGCGTATGAACTGCGATATTTCACGGTTCTCGCGGTGGTGATAGTGGTAGTGGTGGATGATATGGTGGTTGCGCTTAAATGTCTATAGGATGCATTGGCCAATGGACTTGAAACTGGCGGGGAGGATGACGGTAATGCGGACGACGACAACGACGACAACGACGACGGTGATAAAGACCAAAAAGGATCGGGCATTGGCATGACAAAACAGAATGCGGAATAAAGTAAACGTGATGGATACGCTATTGCAAGTTTAAAAGCGTTATAATCTTTTCCTTGACGTTTAGTTACTGTTATCAATTGGATTGATTTTATGTTAGTCGCTGGCTTCCAAAAGCACTACACCGATAATAGTATGCGATACTGTTTAATTCGTCGAGTAGTCGGTCAGCTAGTAGGAGGGAGTAATGCTGATAACTCTGTCGTCGGATTGTGATAATATCACTTGCGTAACAAACCAGGAGACTATAATATAATTGTCAAAGAAATATATATAATAAAGAATTAATATCATATGATGGAAATAATGAACAACCACTGAAATGACAATATGTATTACAACATGTCAATTTGCAAATGGAGCACACATCACTATCTACTTTAGATGATGTCAAAAGCAGAACAAAAAAAGGGATAGCAGTCTACGTGCAGTCAAGTATATAATAATGCTTATAACGGATTAACGAGCAAAAGAAGAAACAAGAATGAAGCACAGAACACATTTTACTCTTACGATTATTAGCGAGTATACTTACTTGCGTGCGCGTATTGTAATGGTAATGAGTCAAAATTGTAATTCGATTAAAGTAATAGCGATATTATTATTAGGTCCAGATTTGCTAATTTGTCATTTAGCTTGCTAATGCTTTTAATTCGTAAATCGTATGAAATAATATCAGTAAAACAGAATAAAAGGTCGTTAGTTTAATTGAGTGGGATGCATAACCGGATGAATAATACGAATAATAGGCGAGCACGTTAGGCGTTGGTTAAATAGAACGACGCTCACGGAAGAACAGGCCGCGGTGCTTTGATACTGAAACAGCGGCAAGTTCTATCCAGACAATAGAATGATGTATAGAACTGTTCTGATGAGGAGATGAGCTCATTCTTCTCTGACCGTGTACAACGCAGGCACCCTCTGTTTAGTGGTGATTGCTTAAAATTAGGCAACAAATAAGAGTGCCGTGGAACAACCGCTGAATCGCGTCACCACGTGCATATTGTGCCGAATCCGCATGTATTCTTTATGGGACGCGCAAAAAGTTGAATCCACCAGTCATGTTCCCGATGACACTCAAGATAAGCATAAAGAAAGCGGGGAAAGGACGAGAGAGAGAAAGCGAGAAATTAGGCGGTAGGTATTGCTTCATTGAGGGGTACAGTTAGGAGACGAGAAAAGGCGAACGAATAGCGAATGCCGTCTACTATACGACAAAGGTAACGCGTGAACTTCGTGAAACTAATCGTGGAAAAAGGAAAGTAGAATGCTAGCATGAAACATGGTGCTTCAATGATGCAAATTAGCCTAGAATGATGCTACAGACACTAATGTCAATGACGATGCAATCAGTCATTTAGTTATAACAAATAAGCAAGCAAGAAAGAAAGGCAATGACATATAGATGATAGTGAGGAATGCTATAGTCTATAAATAGTTAATCTTGCCTAGCTGATAAATTACAATATTACGCAATAATCTTATTACAACGGCAATAGTTGAATACAACATTAATGGATCGTCTTACGTTACATGCAGGCTTAAATCGACAAGTGCCAAATGATATCGGAATCGAGCAGACCGATGATCGCTGTCATCTGCTAATTATCTACACATTGAACTTCGTGATAGCACGCGCTTGTTCTCCCTGCCATACCATCAATGACCAGATAGGAACGTGTAGATACGGTGTTGTACAATTTACCGATTCGATAGAAAGAAATGAGGAAGCGGAAAGGCCAATTGCTTGTTTTGATGGCAAAAACACGCGGTCTACAATGACCAGATAACCGTGGTAGTGCTAGGTGTAACTGATATGCCCCATTATACCACGTCAGGAATGATACATCTAGCAATCCGTATTAGAGTATAGATTACACGCATGATGCTCATTTGATAATTTAAAACATTCTCGTACCATAGAGAATAGGTGAACATGAAGGGGATACATATGGCTCGTATATCTGACCGTACTCTGGCGATTAAAGCATTCGTTATTCGCTCGGTTGTCAATATTGTGTTTTATAATTATAATACTCCAAACATGGTTAGGCATGTGTTCGTCGCTCTTAGTGTGTGTGTGTGTGTGTGTGTGTATTTACACATTACATGCTATTCTATACAAATTGACAATTTATACGTATAAATACATATATATGTGTGTGTTACGAATGGAATGAAAAGGCCATATCGTATGTGTGTGCGTACATAGGGCGTACACTCATCGTCATGTGATGATCCCCGGTTACAATGGTTGTAGAATAATTTATAGCAGAGTGCTTGTCTAATAAGAGGTGAACAAGCATCTCGTATTATTGTATTAGAGTTGGATGGATTCATCGACCCGTACTACCATCGATCTGTGTCGGTATACGCGGTTTGAGAAGGTGTCGTCGCGCTACCAGGACGACGAGCTGAGTAGACATGAAGTTGAGTGATACTCGGCAGTTCCTTGACTTCACGCTGCCATTCCAGCATCGTTTGCTCGAACTCCCAGGCGGCAACGCCGTCATCTAGCAGTAGCGGCAGCATAATACGCGCAAAGCTATTCCAACCGAGCCATGCCATCTCGCCGTACTTTCCTGCGGTACATCCACTGGGTATACTAATGATTCGATGTTCGATCCCGATGAATCCCGTGTCGGCAAGTAGTTGCGGCAATCGATGGATGTCGCCCAAGTCTAGTTGACGCTGCTTCAATGACTGCATTATCCAGTTCTCCATACGCTGAGCGGCAGGACCCTTGGACAACTGAGTGCCATCGATCTCCGCTATTTCAACTTGACCGCCCGGTGCAAGCACGCGATAATAATCGGCACATAGTTGCGGCCATTGTTCGGTACGCACCACGATATTGAACAATTGCTGATGCACATAGTCGATAGACTGCTCGCCAAATGGCAGGCCTATACGGAGGATTAGCTCGGTGTACATGCTAGGCATCGCCCTACATTACCATTGAATACATTATGCTGGATGTATTTACAATTGGGTAGGATGTGCTCTTGGCATACGTCGACGAACAAGTCAACGCCGTGAAACTGAGTGTCAGGAAACTTCATGGCCATATTCTACATATACATGTGTGTGTTACGTATGCTGAGTGAAGACAACACTTTGTACAACTGCTTCATTCCTACCTTCATCCATATACCGGTACCACTACCGATATCAACTACGTGTCGTGGATTGTCAAGTGAAACGTGGTGTAATGTGCCACTAATGTCGACGAACACATTGTGGATATGATTCAGTCTATTGTTGCGTATGCGTATGTGTGATATTCGTTGGTTTTAACGCTAGCTTAGATGGTTCGCTCGTGACAAAACACCTACCGGTCAATCTCCTCTATGCTCATTTCGAGAATGTATCCATTTTCACGTCGCTCATTGCTCACTGATCCTATTTCATTTTGTGACATTCGTGCAACTGCCTCTTAGAACTTGTTCATTTACATACTCATTTTTCATCATATACATACGTTCACTTTGCGTGTCACTACCTCTATAAGGTCGACGTTTTTTGCTTTGATGATTACCCATATTATCGATAATTCGACAGTGATAATGGTAATGATAATTTGAACGGATATCCACCGAGGAGTAGTTAGGCCACCTTTGATGTAATACTATTCACACTCACGACATACACACGAACAAGCGATGATTGATGACGATGATGATGATGATGACGATTGATTGATTGATTGATTGTTGACTTTTGTAAGGTGTAATTCAATGGATATTGGAGCTCTTGCTGTCAGAAGAAAACTATATATCTTTGAAATCAATGCAACGCAATTTCTTATCCCTTGAATCAATATTAGTCACACCGGCGGTGCTACACGTCCGGAGAAACGTACAGACCAGATAGGAGTAGGTGGACGCTTACAGTGATAATGTGTCAAGGTTTCGGCACAAATAGTGAACGAGCACGTAAGTAAAAGAGAGGAGAAAAAAGGGGAGGGACAAGAATCGAAAAAAGAATAAGGACGGTGGTGCAGCAGGTTATCGCCTTGGAGCAAGCATGCTTGATATGCAATGCAGATATTGCATTAGAAGCAATCTGATTAGCGGAATGACATTGATGCTTTACCGCTTGGTTGTACGTATACCCAGCTGGTAAGCTCCATTCTATTTAATGATAGTGATAGTAATAATGGTCGGATAAACCCATATAGTCACATCGTCAATGGTCAAGGCGTGACATCTGTAAACTATGGATTCCCAGCATATTTGCTGGAAACAATGACACGACTTGTTCGTATGCAATGTGAAATGCACATATCTCCCTGTTTTGGCTACACGGTAAACATGAATACTTGACCGATTAGTAAGATTTCATATGTACAATAAAACTGAATAGATTTGCCAAAAACATGAATGTGGTACACACCCACATGAAAAGAGAGAAAAGATATAGAAGGAGAAATACTAGGTGATACGGTTACAATGACTTGCTACTTTTATTGCCTAGTATACAAGAGTACGAACTAAAGTATATTCAATGATAGATGTTTGCTAAAATCATTGGACTATTGTTTAGTTGGCATGGTTTGACACGTACATTGGTATAATGGTTTTACTGTGTTTATTGAATAATATTAAAGTGAATACGCTCGTATAGAACCAAATATTACAGCGACCAGCGCTTTAGAATCAATTAAATACACTGGTACAACTATGCACATATATATACGCATATATATACATATATATATATATAAGCTGCCCGCTATTTTGGACGTTGTGCCGTATAGATACAAACATTGTAGTATGCCTGGGTCATGTTCGCTTCACGTTCGTAGCCCGCCAAGAGCCAGTCTATCTCCTCCTCGGAGGTGATGCCCTCCTCAAGCATGGCCTTTCGATGGGTTTGGAGCTTCTCGATGTTGTCCTGTAAAAGTAGCTCGCCCACTTGACCACCCCACCTGCCGATAGGCAATGATATCATCGTTCGTTCGACGTTGACAAATCCAGCCGCTCGTAACACATCATCCAGATGGCGGAGCAACTCGAGATCAACGTCGTTCACCAGAGCAAAACGATGAACGAGCATGTTAATCGCACCAGCTATCGGGCCGCATTCAAGATGACGATCATCAGACTCGGTGACCTGTATCCAACCGCCAGGGCGAGTGCAACGAAACAACTCCGAGAAGCAGTAATGCCAGTGCGCCGATGGAATACTCGTCAAGTGATGTCGCCAGTGGATCAAGTCGAATCGATTAGCGTCAATGGTCAGGCCTATTTTTTTGCATTGCATTAATCGAAACGGTATATGTAAAGAAAAGTTACGCAATCGATTCACTCACCATGACTGATGTCAATATGTTTGAATTGACAATTATTAGGCCAGGAATGCTGGTGTGGATAGTTGTTGCCCTGCGAGTCGATGCCAACCACCTGACAATGAGGGAACTCGCGTGCCACGGCAAGCGACCAATCACCCGCGCTTGTCCCCACATCAAGTACGTTTGCCAAATTAAGCACGGGAGCGATAAACAAGTCACCTAGTACAAATAGATAAAGCTGATGCTTCCATAGCGATTTCGTCAATGGTCGTCCCTCCTCGGTGATGGGCCACTTGTCTAGCAATGTATCCATGTTGACATCGACATCGTCGACCTCTCGCTTCGCAGCAGCCATCATTGCTATAGTAATCGAGTTCAATGTTGAAGACGATGCATTGCGTCGAATCTTTTTATTATTATTACGTCGTAGACCATTCATCAACGCGTAGAATCGTGTCGTGCTCGTCGAGTCAGTCAGCAGGAGGTTACTCGTTGAAAGCGAGAGTGGGATGCCGGAATTACATTGCTTATGGGCGATCCACCAGAAATGACGTCCCAATGGATCGGTCAAGTCATAATTGCAACTGCTATTCTCGCTATTCACGCTTCGTAAAGATCGATTACTCTTCTTTCGAGGTAAACGATTTGATAATGCATCGGTGATAGTTTGTACAAATGCTGTCGTTGGCTGGGCGCATGGATGCGTAGTAGACGTGCTGTTGCTAGGTGTACACGTTGAATGACAGTCTGACAATGGTAACGCTGTTCCCTTTTTGATATTAAACACCACATTATTATGATTGATAGGATGACGCTTAGACGTGGTATTACCCATGACGACAAGGAGGATTAAAAAGTTGACTGCAATAAAGAAGAGAACAAATGGGAACAAATAATGAATAATAGATAAAAGTGATAATGATATTATGGCTTACAAATAGGTTAACTAGTAGCAGTAGTATACTAAATAATCGATATAGATATTAGATGTTAGATATTAAATATGTATGAGTGAGTGAGTGAGTGAGTGCGCGTGTGTATATTAAATTACAAGATGATATATGAAAAAAGGAGTAGAGACGATAATGAACTACAAGAGCAATGTTTAATTGCTGAGTATGAAGAATGAAATAAGCAGCAATAGTAGTAATAGTAGTAGTAGTAGTAGTGGCAATAGTAGTAAAGAAAGAAGAAGAAAGAAAGAAACAAAAACAAGCAAAAAAGTAACTATCCTAGGATAAGTAGCAATCCGGTTGACATGTATCCAAATAGACAATAAAGGCTGGCAACGAAATGGCCGAGTAACTAGCGAGAGAGAAGGGGAGAGAGAGAGAGAGAGAGAGTAAGAGCGAATAATGCGACTCAACCGACCGATCAATATGCGATGATGATGATAATGATAATAATAGCGATGATAATAGTGATGATAATAGTGATGATGATGTTGTTGTTGTCGGTTGTCAAGCGATAGGAAAGTGAAGGTAAGCTATTAAATGAGATAGAGAAATAGGTAATGTCAAAAGTTCAATGTCATGCTAAAGGGATCCCCGACAAGATGCAGGAAAAAAGAGCGCTATTGACCTGGTGCGAGCACTTGGAAGCAGCGATGCAAAGATAAAAG
This sequence comes from Syncephalis plumigaleata, assembly GCA_025201365.1. Classification (NCBI taxonomy): domain Eukaryota; kingdom Fungi; phylum Zoopagomycota; class Zoopagomycetes; order Zoopagales; family Piptocephalidaceae; genus Syncephalis; species Syncephalis plumigaleata. The sequence continues at coordinate 8,069 of JAIXMF010000238.1, read as the reverse complement.
ATGATGATGATAATAGAAGAAGAAAGGGTATACGCAGTTTAAAGTATCGTTCCCGTCCAACAAGCAATGGACGCGACGATGCTCGATGCAGTTCAGGTGGACAAGAGAGAGAGAGAGATATGGACCAAAATACCGACAAATAATGTTTACCTGTGGTAGATTACACAATCCTCATACTTTTTATCACAGGGTATGAGCTTATTAAAAAGTACTTGTTGTAACATGGATCACCATCACAACAACAACAACAACAAACAACAACAATAGTAATAAGAACAATAACAATGCCAATAACAATAACAAATGCGATAGCAGTAGTAGCAATAGTACTAATAGCAGTGGTAGATGATGGTGGTGGATGCAACAGCAACAATAAGCATAACAAAAAACCGTAACAATCGTGACAACAACAGCAACAACAACAACAATGAACAAGGTGTCACACTGGTTCGTGGTTAGGAGATCAAGGATGCGCTGTGAAACAATGTACAGATGAGTGTGCGAGTGAACAAGTGAATGAACGAGCGAATGAGTGAGGGACGCGTCGTCCGCGCACACTTGTTCACCCTAAACACCATTATCATCGCCTCTCTCTCTCTCTCTTTCTCTTTCTTTCTCTATGTATGTATGCATCAACAAGTACATACATTGTGCGTCAAAATAAAAAAGGGAGTATGTTTGATCTGCCGCATGTTAGAATTCAATTATAATTGCTAAAACACTACAATAATAAACTCGGTATTACTCATGGCAAATAGAAGCATTATTGACAATACAAATGTCACTAGAACAAGACGAATAATTGCAATGACAATGCTTCCAACTTTGCAGACATTGCAACATCAGCATCGGCACCGGCATCTCGTTATCTTTCTTTATTCTTCAGGGTATGTGAATACAAATTGCCATGCTCCCTTTTCCCCTCTAATGTGCAATCCTTTGGCTATTTTTAGTATCAAGAAGAAAGAATGGGTCAAGGTGGTTTGCCAATGGTGAGCGGTCACGCCTTATATTGCATAGCTATGATGATATTGCAATGTTATGTTATTATTTTAATGATGGCAAATTATTTAAGAAGAAAAAAGGATAAACACACACACACGTGTGGATGGCTGAGTAAGAGGAAGTGAAGCGATAATGTCAACAATAGCGGAAAAAAAACCGTTATCTATTCTAAAGAAGTACCCATTGTTATTACTGTTACAACCATTTCATTCAACGTATAAACTTGCATGACCTTGAATAATTAACTGATTCATTTGCTACTATTAACTGAATTAATGATCTATCGTACACTTATTGTACATTTCTATACACATCAATGACGTTCAGTGGATTTAATAAACTTTATTGATATACACATGCACTTTTGTATTTATATTATACTAACGTTATTACCGAGAAATGACTTGCTCATGCTTACAATCGTGTGTAAACGAGATGAGATTAATAGAGCTGACCTGACCAAGATGCATTATGTAATAAACTTATTTATTAGGACGTTGTCCCGTATAAACATAATATCTTACAAATGGTTTAGTCACGTCCATTTCCTTTTCCCATTCATTGAGCAATGTTGGCACCTCATCCGGACCGAATAGCCCCGCCTTAATGGCATTCGGTGCGACAATACGCACTATTGACTCGATGTCAAGCATCATCTGCAGTCCGATACTGCCACCCCAACGTCCTAATGGTATATCATAAGCGCGTGTGGTCACTTGCGTGTAACCAGCGTCTGTGATTCTTCCATCAAGTCGTGGCACTTTACTTGGATCGCAAGCACGCATACTCAATAATTGTCGTGCTACATCGGTCATTCGATTGCTAATTGGACCGCCTTGTCGATAGAATGCATCCCATTCGACTACCTCAATCCATCCACCGGGACTAGTGATACGATACATCTCTAGTAGTACTTGCTGCCACGCATCAGTAGGGATAAAGGCGAGTTGTAAACGAATATGAACATAATCGAATAGTTCCGATGCACAATCAAGCCCTTTAGCAATAGCAACAACAACAATGGAATGCGTTAATTATACCTTGTGCCTCTTTCTCTTTCTCTTTCTCTCGCTATGTTATACACTTACCGTGAAATATATTCATACATTCAAATCGACAATTAGGTGGCATTGTACATTGTGGAAAACACTTTTCCGTATCTATACCAAGGAATAATGTGTTGGGACAGGCAGTAGCCATTTCCTATGAGTATCATTGACAAGCACGTATACGCGCGTTAATCATTCATTCATATCCTTGCTAGCATATTATTGTATCGCCATCATCATCACCACTTACTAGAACCCAAATGCCTGTGCCTGTATTGACGTCCAATACTCGTTTAACATTATCAAGTGGTATGAAATAATTACGACCGAATACTTGATTAAGAATGTAATGCTTGTTATTCTCGCTTTTGTTAAGAAGATAAAAGCGATTGTTTTTATCTGAATTAGCCAAGTGTATTACTTGTTTTGCTTGCTTACCGTGCTATCTCCTCTTCACACCTTGGGACAAGTAGGCCATTCTTGACTATCGTGGACACTGCTTTTTTCGGTTCAGTCTTCGATGATGATGATGATGACGATGATCTTATTGATGATGACGATGATTCATTCGTATTCTCGGATGCATTATCTGACGTGCGTATTAGTGATCCCCAGGAAAGCTTTCGCCTAGACTTTGCTGTTCGTACCGAGCATTTATCATCATTGTCACCATTGTCATTGGCATTATTGTCACAATTGCAACTGCCACCGTTGTCACCATTGTCATTGTCGATATCACTATCACTACATGGTGATTCCGCTAGCATTCTCGATTTTCGAGATTTCTTTGAGAAAAAGTCATGTAATCTACCTCGATTCGTCGTCGATTTGTTACTCGTCATCTCTTTGTAGGACGACGACTTGATGGGTGGCGTGTCGTAAACGTCGTTGTAATGATCGCCCAACCATTCCTGCAAACTGATACGTGACTCCAAACCAGAGTAACGTCGTGACCGTCTTTTATTCTTGTATTTAGGGGAGACACTGGCTATAGGCTTCATGCCAGTATCTGAATAGCATCGTGTCTGAGTCAATTCCACGACACTACCCGCGGATGGACGACGATGACGATAGTCGGTTGGCGCACTACGTACCGATGCTTGACTCTGTCGGCGTGCTTTGGAATGAGGTGAGCCCATATTGATGCGAATAGCTGGTATGCCCTTTAATGAATAAATGGGAATAGAATGAAGGTGAAAGAACTAATGCACGGGGGTATACTACAAGTAGAATGTATATGAACAACGACGGAAAAGGGTATACTATTGGTGAATAACAACGATATTGATACGTAAGCACGTAAGCAAGCAATAAGTAACTGAATCGTAAAATGTTTCACCCTCCAAGGTTTTGCCGGTGCGATGATATCACCACGCCTGTGAAACCGCGATCGATCAATCATCATTCATCAAAATAAATACTGAAACCTAGAAAAGTTGCAATTCCGCTCGCAAATAGTAAGACATCGTTATTTCGATCTACAAATATATATCTATTATTTAACGATCTATTTAATAGTATAGAATAGTTCTTTATTAATATAATATAATAAAATAATTATAAACAGACAAACTATAATAGTGTCATGTCGTTAATATGCAAATTATCATTTTTGTTCATTCATTCATTCGTACATTCATACATTTGATTATACATTGGTTTTTCACGACGTTTCGCCGTATGAATGTAGACATTGCCGTAGCATCGACTTGTATCGATCTCATTCTGCCAATCCACGATCAATTGCGCAAATGTCGTATCATCCGTTAGCATCATGTCTAATAGCAATGGTTTCAGCGTGTTAAGCTGAGCCATGGCATCGCTTAGGAATAGTCGACCAACGTGTCCGCCCCAGTCACCGCATGGTAATGAAATGGTAATATGATTGACGTCAACGAACCCCGCATCAGTCAGACGATCGGTCAACCGCTCACTTATGTCGATGTCAAGGCCGTTGTGTTCGGCGAACATGCGCAACAAACGATTAATCTCCTCGCCGGCCGGTCCTACCGATTCCAACTTGAAGGCGAATCCCGTCATTTGCAACATTCCCTTCTTGGTGGAGGTGACCTCGTATAAATCCTTGCATAATTGCGGCCATAGATCAGCGGGTATACTAGTGGCTAAATAGCGTAGATAAACGAAATCAAATGACTGCTCCAGAGTACTTAGCGCGCGTTCTATTCAACTATTAGTAACAGCATGCACAATGCATGAAACCGAAAGGAATGCTATCTTACCTTCAAGAATATCGAGTAGATAGAACCTGCAGTTCTTTGGCATGACCGCGGTCGGGAATAAAGGCGACTTGTCAATGCCTATACATTGTGCCTCGGGCCAGTCCATCGCTACTTCCTACATCGGGATTAGATATCATTATTGTCATTATTACTTTATAATTATCAGTCCACTTATTCCACTTACCATCAACCAAGTACCTGCACCTGTAGCCACATCAAGTACTGATTTAGGCCGAGTGGTAGATGGAACGAGATGTTGAGTGCCGATAACGTATCGCAGCGTTGCATGCATACGATTGAGTAAATCCAGTTTTTCCTCATCCGGTAGTATAATCTGCGAGGATCTTTTACTAGACGTGGATAAATGTCTAACCGGAACAATGGAGGTGGTGGTAATGTGTTTTGTTCGTTCACCATCATTATCATCATCATCATCATTGTTGTCGCCATTGTTATCATACTCCTCTTCCTCTGTTAAACTGTTGGCCGTATTGGCACGAGGTCGCGTCATAAGACTACCATTCGAACGATGCCTGACCATCATTGATTTAGTTGGCTGTTTTCGATACCAGTGCTCAAGGCTACCATGTCGTCGTAATGTCGAGACAATGGGTCCAGAATCGCTCGATGACTTTTGTAGTCGATGGGCTTGAATACCGCTTGATGTCTGGCTCGAGTCATTACAATCAAGAGTATTTCGTCTGGATCGAGCATGGTAGTTCCCCATGTATATATTTATATATATATATATATATATATGAATGAGTGGGTGATTTGCACTATGTAGTTTATGTAATAGTACTAGTGATACAATAAAATGATATTGTCGTTGTTGTAGTTGTTGATAATGCGTGTAAAGATGTGACGAATCTGCTGTTGTACGTAAATCTGCGTATGCACACAGTAGTGGTAGTAGTCTTCTTATTCACCACCACTTGTGTATTCTTAATATTTTTATCTAAGTGTAACTAGAAATATCGTTTGATTTATCGATTTCTTTCAACGGTTCAACAGTAGAAATGAATACGATGCCTTTTTTCCCTCGGTAATCAACGAGTGTACACATCAATAATAAACGATGTTAAAACAGTACTATTAGCAGTAACTGCTACAAAAAAGAAAAAGAAATAGAAGAAGAAATAGAAGAAGTAGTAGAAGAGGAAGAAGACTGCAGATGGTGTCATTATTGTATAGGCCATCGTATATTAATGACATCGTTACCACGCTTTTTTCCTTCGACTATCGATCTCTAGACAATAAGTACGTGTGCGTATGTGTGCACGCGTGTGTGTGTGTATGCCCGTATGTCTATAGATGTGAATGCGTGGCTGTATGAATGTGGCCGCTTGTAAATGGCAGGTTCAAGGTTACACAAACGTATAGCACAAAACATTGCTCGCCACATGATCGCTACTCGCCATACGCTTCGCCTTGGGCACATGCTGCTCGTTGGAATACAGTCCAATGGATTGCTCAATACACAGGGAACATTTATTTGCTTGTTACATTTTAAATAAGAGGGAAACTTGATTAGAGTCCTGTTTTATTCGTATTACTCGTGCGTCTATGACATCATGATTACCACGCGAATGGACAATCTTAATAATGATCAAGGTGCGAATGAGTATAAGGGGAGTGAGTGATATCAAGAAGAAAAAATACAATATTTCAAAATGGTTCAACTGATTTCTGTCAACAGATTACCATCGGGGCCTGTTCCTTCTGCTTCCAGTATGGTTGGGGTATCGTCTATTGCACTGTGTGCAAGTTTGTCTGAAGGATCTTCGGTATTATTAATAGTGGTAGTAGCACACGATGACTCGGTCAAGTCAATAAGCGGAGACAATTCATGTGATGATTGTTTTAGAGTCATCGTGGCTGTACCACTATCATTATCACCATTATCGTCATCATCATCATCATCATTATCATATGTGCTATAGTCAGCATGCTCCTCTTGTTGCAACTCATGATGATCACTCTCTTCTAGAATGGAAGTATCACTCGCTTCTGAACCACTGGATAACGACTTTGAGGCGAGGAACAATTCAAGACTCGTCATGGTGTCAGCTTCACCAACCTTCCAATTGCGTCGCCATCCCTCGGCGTAGATCTCCTCTAATATCGATTGGAATATGCCCTTTTGGGTTAATTCCAAATACTTTTTGTACAATAATAATGCCTAATACACACAATAATCAATAAACAGACGAGTAGAAAGTGAATGTCACTTACCATGCGTGCATCCTCAATACTGTCGTGACTACTCGTTTGAATGGCCTCGCCTAATAGATACCAGGCTAGAAAGCGTAGTGATATTTTACGTTGGCGATTCTTTAGATGGAACAAATCAACCGTATCTATCACCTGTTCCGGTGGTACGAGTAAGTTAATAATACGGAAATCTTTCTTCAAACCATGGCCTACAAAAATACAGCCCATATCTAATAAAAGACGCAGCTTCTTGTAGGCGGTCTTCAATGTAACAAGATTATGGCGTGATAGTTCAGGGTCAAGATCGTCCGGTTCAATACCGGAGAACTCGGTGAGGTAGTTGACTACAGGTTCAACAGAGGCTATATAGTCATCTATAAATGGTACGCCCTCCAGTTCGCCATCACCGCGTACAACGCTAACTCGCGCGAGACTTAGTCGATTGGGACGCACGACCACACGTACACCCTCGATATTTAACTCGGTTTTCTCCTAATAATAATAATTAGTAATGAATAATATTGAAATACACTTTGTCAAAAGCTCACCTCTGATAATAGAACAAATTCTGCGTCAATAGCACAAAGTGTACCTTGACCAATGTGTTCCGCCCTGCTTAACTGTTGATGCTTTCTCACGGCAAGATCCGTTTGTCTACACCATTCAACACATACGAATAAGCAGCCAGTCAACAGCATAAAGTAATAGTTACACCTACTTTGCTATAGTAATATTCTTAAACAAAATGGAAGTATCTCCGTATTGAGGTATATGAATCGATCTCAATAAATCGTCGGTATTTTCCCGAATATAACATAGAACCGCAGGTAACTATGAAGAGTAAGGTTATTCAATTAGTAAAGGGCAAACAATAACATTACACTTGTATAGACAACTTACTTTCCAATTAGAATAGAGATCCAACACTTGTTCCTTAGGAATCTGTCTAACTAAAAAGTCATTAAATAAATACCAATTGTTCTGCTTATCATTCGACACTATTGTATCAAACAAGAAAGCATAGTAATAGTAATAATTAGTAAGGCAATAAGCCGATACATAAAAGTGTATAGTACACATGCTGCTATTTACCTTTGATCTGTGCCACTAAATGAGGAAGCTCTTTCTCCGGCTGTACTTGACTGATTACCGACTATGATCATGATGATGATGATGATGAATTAGGTCATCAATTAACACAACGTAATTCATAGAGTAGACTAGTAATCTTACCGATAAAAGGAATATGCCATAAGTTTCATAGAGTGCTTCATCTGGATCTAGAGTGGCATCGGTAACATCACGCACGTCCAATTCGCCATCTTTTCGCATGCCAATAAACAATCTATTATCGATGAGCATACATGAAGAGAGATATATATCAGAATGAAGCATTCAAGCGTACACACGTCTCCTTACCTAGCAGGTAGCCATCTATCCGAGTTTTCACTTGTATGACACCGCCAATAAGTACGATCCTCTCGTTTGTATAATGATGAATTAATATTGAGAATGATCGGTAGGCCATGTAGTCGTTTCCATTGCTTAGACGGCTGATACT
>JAIXMF010000237.1:0-21544 GCA_025201365.1 Syncephalis plumigaleata | reverse complement strand
TTATCGATTCGTTGGTCGTGTCAGAGAAGGTGGCCGCGGCCGATTACCAATTTAATATACGTGTATTGGAGACACGATTGGCTGCTCGTGTTTTGGCTCACTCGCTTGGACTTTATTTATCGCCGGCCAATGTCGATATTGCAAATGCTGATAAATCCTATTAGAGGAATGCACGTTACGCAGCGTTGCCCAAGAATGGCTGTCGAAGAATGGATACGGTAGCAGTATCAATGTTTGCGAGAATGCAGACGCACTCGAGTTATTCCTAAGTCAAGTGGATATTGTATTTAAACGATCGCCGTACACTTTGGAGGAAGCAGCGGCGGCAGCAGGAATCACGGTAAATTAATGCGAGATTGATCAATACGGATACATTTACTAAATGTCACCGTTGTTACTGAAGGTCAATGAACTCTCGAACACTTATCTTACTAGGTTTCCCGTAAGGATAAGCAAATTGAAACTGTATGACCGGGCGTATCACGTCTATTCTGAGGCAGCGCGAGTGTGTCGTTTCCGTCAAATTTGCATGGAAATCGCCGATCAGAATGTTTCGCTCGACCAGCAGCAAACCTCAAAACAGGTACTATATACGAGGAATAATGTATGATTGTATGCATGACACTAGCTAACTAATCGCAGTTGCTAGGGGAGCTAATGAATCAAAGTCAAACGAGCTGTCGAGACTATTACGAATGTAGCTGTCCAGAATTAGATTTATTAACCGATATCTGCAGGTAATAGTAAAGAACATTGCAATATATGAACAGCAGTAGTGATAGTAATAATAATAGAAAGTACAATGCCTATGGTGCAAGACTTACTGGTGCCGGATGGGGCGGTTGCTGTATAGCACTAGTTGCAGCAGATCAAGCGACTCAGTTTTTGACCAGTGTTTCGACCGAGTATTACGCCAAACATGGCGGATAGTACATCTTGATACGAGAGCATTTGTCTGTCATGCTGATGCAGGCGCATGTATTTACCAGTTATAATTACATTGTAATTGCAAATGGATATAAGCGTATCATGACGTGTATATAATATTGTTGTCACGTCTGATGTGTCTCATTTCAGTATAGTTGAATACTTATTTATTATATGTCATTCGCAATAATTGTGCGCATTTGCAATAATCGATATATTCTTCATCATTAGCGTAACTTCAAAGTGAACGCTACTTGATTGCTTAGATGAAGCGACAGCAACAAAAAGGTTGCTTAAATTATTACGTGTTCCACGGGGAAAGAAACAAAAAAAATAACTAATAGTGTAAAAAGAAGATAACGACAAATATGCATGTGTATATGTACGTATATGAAGGTAGATAGATATGAAGGTAAACAAGTAGATAGGTGTTTGCGTATACGTTGCTATGGATTAATAACAAATGAACAAGTGTGGTGCATATAATGACATTTTACGGTCATCGGTGTTACCTGAACACGACAGATATGCACCATTATATGATAGTGATAGTAATGATACGAGATTAGCATAATTAGAAAGATGGCGATAAAGATGGTGTATTTGAGCAATAGCCTGGTACTGATGATGATGATGATGTTGATGATGAGTGAGAAATAGTCGAGTCTGGAGAGACAGACTTGCTATGACCGTTGAATGAGGCCACTGGAGATAGACCGGTATGCTCCTCCGAGCCATCATCATACGCCATCCAATACGGTCTATCTAGCATACCGGTGAAATCATTCGGATTATTATACACCGGCAAACCATCATTGTGGTGTAGTAAGCTTGTATTGTCAGTTTCATACTCATTTGTCTTGTTCATGTCAACGTGAAATATGAAATTACGGAAAACATTGCGTTGTCTTAAGCTGCGATTGTAATTATACTTCTTTTGCTTCTTTTCATGACTGCGTAAATGTGCGTTCAAATTGTCGGATCGACCAAATGCACGACCGCAATCCTGATGCGGACAAACAAACGGACGCTCGTTCGTGTGAGTGCGCTGATGTCGCCGCACATGTTCGGCTCGTTGAAAGGCACGACCGCACTCGGGACAGACGTGCTCGCGTGCCTTATTGTTAACGATAGGCCGTACGGGTTGGTCCATTGGCGTGTATGAAGTGCTTAGAGCCGCGATGGCTGCAATATTCGGATTCGGATTTTCAGCGTGGGACGCAGGGGAAGCACTATCAGCAATGAGGGGTATCGATTGCGAGGTGGAGGCATGCGTTTCATGACAGCTTAGGTGGTGGACACGTTCATGTGAAACGCTGGCTTGCGGCATTGTCTCGTCATTCGCCGGGATACCACCAGCGGTCACCCATTGATTATCTGATACGCTATAATAGGACTGGTAGGCATAACTTGAATATTCATACGTGGTTTCTTCCCTTAATACTCGTGTTGATGCACGATGATGGCGGTGATAAGAATGGAACACTGGTGGCTTGTCGGAGGAACTCCTGTGTGACACATGCCGATACATCAAACCATCACAATGCGTTTGGTGATCATCACGATGCCATATTGGCGTTACGCCCGTCTCCAAATGTTGAGGCTGCGGTTGCTGTTGAGTCTCGCAATAATACGGTGTGTATTGGAACGCGTTTGAAGATGGTAGCACACTTAAATGGCAGCATGCTTGGATGGCGTTGATGTTTCTGGTGAAGACAAGTGTGAGTGATGAGTGGTCGAGCACTTGTACATCGATTGCCATTAGTTGCCGGCGATACGGCCAAGGAATGAGCGTGTATCGGATGAATATCGCTAGTGCGGAATTAAAGAAGGGCACGTTTGCCGTATTCCTTGCATCGCCATCATTTAAATCAGGAAAAGATGGATATTCCTCAGTTAGATCTTCCGCGTTATTAATGAGCGAGGATATTGGCGGTAAGGAGAAGGTCGTGGATTTCTCCGCTCCTCCTACGGGACTATAAGGTACGGCTAGTTCGGGTAGTGAATCAGTACGACGAGTAGGCAAGCATTGTGGAAGATCCAACGCTCGAAGTTGATGCGGTTTCTTCATTGCACTGTTGCTTGCAAAGTCTAGACGTGCTAATTGATGTATTAGTAAAAGTATAGATACGAATAATATTGGTGCGACATTCAAAACGCGTAATAATGATAACTCACCAGTTGATAGCATTTTCCTAAGCTTGTCGTAACAATTATTCGCCGTATTAATAAGAAGTAAACAGCCAGACAGATGAAGCTGTGAGGATGATAATAATAATAAGTGAGTTAGATACAAACTATATGAATAAATGACGCTTACCGATAGTAAATAATGTTGCTCCAAATGGAGTATATTAGTTGTAAAAGTAATCGGAGAGCGAGAAAGTAAATTTAGAATGTTACCCAAGTAAGCAGTATGTAAAATACTACGTGTAAAACCAGCTTGAGAGATAACCTTCCAAATAAATGCCTGATGAAATAGACGTGTAATTGATTAGTGTTAGTAAGCTAGTCGAATGATTACAATGATATTCAGAATGATAATGATGCTATTACAAAAGCATAATGCCTTGGTGTAATTCAAGATATATGTACAAGCAAATAATACGCGCAATAACGGATGAAGAAACGAATGAATTAGATACCGTTTGAATGCTATGATGCAGTTGAAGGGAAAAAAAGGTAAATATACAATGTTCGAACACTGACTATTATAAAGTATAAACGCGTAATATCAACAAAACTATACAAGAGTAGTGCAGATGGAAAGAAGCCAAAGTATCCATTAGTGGATACACGGACTACACGGCAATAATCACCAAGGAAAGCATATTGAATAAGTCTCAATTAATTTCTGCTTGATATTACGCTATTATTGTCGAGCGGACAATGATAGTTGTTATTACTATTTGATGCGCCGCCTACTCAATACCATGACAACGAACACTTACCGATGGAATAGGGAAACTGGTACTATATGAGTTTATAGGGAGGATGCTTGTTTTTTTGATACGGTAAATAAGACAGATAAAAGTGAACGATGGATATGGCACTGATTTACGGCGCCACAAGTAGCGATGTAGTTGATAGCGATTGTTATTGATGTTGATGTTGTTGGTGGAGGGAAGAAAGGACACAGCAGCAGCAAACACATTGATTTATTTATAATCTCGCGTTTTAATCCTCATGCTAGCGTTCGGTTCACGTTTTATATCACCTTGGCTTATTGGATATACGGCTAGTTTTATTTAGAGCTCCGTATACCCCAGTTTTAACTTTGCCGAGTGCCGTAATTTTTTGCAACAATTACCGCAGATCTACTCGACAATATACATATTAATTGATATGAAAGGTTTTATTTTATTTTCATTCAAAGTATAAGCATTGTTCATATGAATTATCGTACACTTGTCAAGATGTCAATCGGTATCGGTAGAGTGGTATGGTCATTGAATACGCCAAGAACGCAAATGGTGACGGTGCAATTTGTGAGGAATTCCCCATATAGGTTGATCGATTAATGAACAAAAAAGGACCGTATACTGCAACAAAACAGCCGATAGAACATCCGCGATACCTCCTCTGTTTACCGCGTATGTTCAGCGTAATCATTAGAAGCTCGTGTTTAGGAAACCGCAGGGGGAGAGCACAATTGCCGAAGCGCGTCGTTTTTGGTATCAATGTGCAGGCGCAAAAAAAGGCCTAGTAGATCAATACAGACTGATAGTCTCAAACCGGGTAGTCCCACTAGTCAAAGTGTCAAAGCTTGAAAGCTGATACTTTTGTAAAAAATCAGAGTTAGAAGTTTACAATCGACTATGTAACTTTGTCGAACATTCCATGATGTTAAAGAAAAACAAGTTTATTGCTAATTTTGCCAAGTAAATGTGTGTGTGTGTGCTCTTTCTCTGTGTTGTATGTGTGTGCACTATGTGTTCAGGTAACTGAGCATTACAGTACAGCTTCTAACAATAATATGGATAGACGTCAAAGAGAAAAAGGGAATGCCACGGCATTAACTCGTACCGAACAATGCTCGTGCTTCCATATCTGTAGTTGTTTGCACGTTAAAAAAGAAAAATAGATACATATGGCTGGTCCGCTCATACCACACTCAATTCACCCTTAGTTACGGATTTCTGCGTGGAATTCCATAAACCATCAGATCTACTCTGTTTCAAATGAAAGCACTACAGTGTGTTCCTGAAGTAAGAAGAGAAGCTCGTCAAACCCGCAATCATCAATCGTCGTAACCCGTATGTCTTACAATAGCAGTAAATCGATAACACTCGCCGCTATCGATTAATTATAATTATTCTAGAAAGTTCGTGTTTTCAACGGTATTCCTAGCATTAAGAACCCGGCCGTTGTCCATTTTTTACATCAGCACGTCTAGTACTGTGTAGGTATGCCACAGGAGAAAGTGAGCAATGTACTAGCTTACTATCTAGTCGTTATTACAACAACGATGGAAATATTTAGTAGTAGCATGCTTTCCTATTGCAATTCAGATATATGATATCATCCATTTGCATTGCAACTAACATGCTCTCTTTCTTTCTTCGTTGCTATTCTAAATGTACAAAACATTTGTATAATCACGTTGATTATGATCGAATGAAAGGAGAACACTTGTATTACTTTTATCTAATTATAGCTGTGACAACTACGATTGCGACTACAATAATGGTACTACAATGCGTGCGCGTGCATGTGTATGTGTGTAACTAATTATCGGTTTAGATTTTGAGCATAGTAGTGATAGCTTCCATTGCCACTCACTCCACGTAGTGTGTCATAGTTCAAAGTCGGCGTTTCGCCGGAAAGTAACTACTGAGACATTTGTTAGAAAAGGGATTTGCAACTTGTTTCCAATGTACGGAGAGCACACTAAACATACCAGTAAAAGTGAAACGCATGGGCCACACGACAATACAACCTACGTGGAAAAGCTATCCGTACTAGGATGCGCGAGAAAAGAAAAACAAGGAGATACATGGAGACAGTCGTTTTGTTAAATTTATCATAGGTTTAGCATAATTTACATTGTACGTTTGGCAATAATTACCTATGGCTATTCTTGGCATTGACAAAATATCCGAATTATACGCTATAGTAGTATTTCGTATGCGTACATCCATTACAGTTTAGGAAGATGCGATGCTTGTATACCGTTCATTACTTACTATGAGCGGAGTACTCTTACAGTATTTGTAGTAGTTCAGAGTCCGCATTGATGAATGGCAATCATTAATGGCACACCATCTCATCATTACGATACAAACGGATCGTATATGTACAAAAACAATCAATTATTCCTAGAAGAAGAAGCCAACCATTACAAGTATTCGTGTACAATAGTCTATCATAAGATATTCATCATTACTAAAGCGATGTTATGCTATTTGATTATTAAATGAAACGATACTTTATTAATTAGAAATACGAGAATGCTATGACACTATTAACTGCTTTATTACTCATTGCAATTTACTATCTATTAATCATGCCGTTCAATGGCCCATTATAGTATGCTTACATGAATCTACTTTACAATGACATGGCATTCTATCTAGACCGATGCAGGTCATTGTTGTTCGCAGTTGTTGTTTTTTGTTGTTTTGATGTCAGTCTCATTGTTGGCAACAATGTAATCATAATGTCTACACATTCACACGACCATCATTCTTTGCTCATAGATTCGTACACTAATAATCATCATCATAATAATCAATAATCACTTCTCTCAACAAATATTACCACCACTCTCTTTACGGCAGACATTCTTTTCTTCCTTTCATCGTTGTCACTACGACATCTCATACCTTTCTATTCGCTAGCGTGCACCTCTATCCAAATCCAGTACACGGCACGTCTTCAGTAGCGCAATTCACATTATCTCTGCTCTAGCAGATCCTTGGTTATTCCTGGTTGCGGATTACTTGCTCGAGATCCTAACACCTTTCCAGTCTATTGGCATCCTATAATAATTGTCTGTGCTTATTTACATATTCTTTTTCAACTATTAGCACTTCTACTACGGGTATCATTCTTGAGTGACGACTACAGCTATTGTTCTATTCGCTACACGCAAGGTTTTCTTTGCTTTTTTATTCTTTACAACGCATACATACGTATTCTTCTGACGGATTCAGTAGCTTTTTTGATATCTATATATCTATATATACTCTACATATACATATTTTAAGTAGCAATCAAGAACGGTTATCGACAATCATACACAGTACAGTAAGTGTAGCTTTGAATTGAGAATGAATTGCGGATAGACCCATAAGAAAGCTGTATGCACTATTCAGCCAGCTGATCAACTGCTGTTAACGAGATACACGCAAACACGCAAACACGCAAACGCATACATGCATATACATACACACGCATATATATATATATATATACCTCCTTATACAAACCCCTAAAGCTTGACTCGTCAACCGCTAATAGCTACTTGGTCGTCGTCAGTACTAGTACTCTTCCCCCTTTTTCTTGTTGAATTACAACATATATGTTGCGTAATATCAGCAGTACGCCAGCTATTTTATTGTTCTATCGGGGTAACACACAATGGATCATATCTAACCGACTCTTATTTCTATTACTACTACTCTTATTATTATTGTAGCAACTATTTGATAGGAACTTATTGCAATGACAACACAGCGTAGGTTTCCAGCCGAGGAGACCTTACCACCGCCAGCACGTATTGCCAGTCAACATCATACAACTTCGGAGGAGCAACCGGCAAACTATGCAATATTGTCGAGAAATTGCAAGGAACACACCATAGCTACGCATGATGGGAATGGAACACACAAAATGGACAAGTCTAGGAGGAAGCAAACGGATTCGACGAGGCATACTACACACGATATTGATGCTGCGCTGGACGTCGTGGCATATGACACGGCTTGTCGTATTGACCAGCAACAGCAACAGCAACAGCAACAACACCAGCGACATTTGAATGCAAGGCGATATCCTGACACGCGTCTTTCCGCAAGAGGTAGCGAATCCGAATGTTCCGTTTCCAGCGGGTATTCCGGTAGCATGAACGGCAGCAGTGCAACTCCTAGTACAGGCGGCAATATGATCAATCATACAAGTGGTGTTAAAGTGGCCGGATCCAGGCGACGTCAGCGACGACGTCATCATCTACCTCAAGAAGTGATCACGGGTAATCTCGTTCACAATCAGAATCATCACGAATGTTGCGCGAATGATCATCATGCAATGGCAGCGGCAGCATCAGCATCATTGGATATACCCATGGCAGCAGCATCTACACTGCCATTAGCAACACATCAGCATGGCAATTTGACATCGAATGGTGGTAAGAAAAAGAAAAAGAAGCATCGTAAGAATAAGATGGCAACGAGCATGAGAAACAACGACAGTGACATTCACTATGCCGATGAAACGATGCAACACGCCGAATTATACGAGCGATTTCACGATGACCGCTATCAGTATCAGATGCAAGCGTACGACTCGCACTATGACTATGATCTATGGAGCAATGACACATACGATAATCGACAAAAGATACGCGAGTTCTGGTTGCAGCTTGGCGAGGAGGAGCGACGTGCATTGGTTAAAGTTGAGAAGGAGGCCGTGCTGCAGAAGCTTAAGGAGCAACAAAAGCGTAACTGCTCATGTTCATTTTGTGGTAGGAAGCGCACTGCTATTGAAGAGGAATTGGAGATCTTATACGATGCGTATTATGAAGAACTAGAACAATACGCTAACCAACAACAGCAACAGCAACAGCAACAACAACAAAAGCAACATCAACAGTTAAGATTTAGGAATGAATCGAGTGAACCATCTGATACTTGGTCAGATGAAGAACTATTAGCTAAGCACACATGTACCAATACCGCCAATGCATCTCGTACCAAACAGACATTCTCACCATCATCATCATCATCATCTACACAGAAAGTAACAAAACAAACACTGAATGAAGACAACACGGAACCAAATCATACAGATGCATCTACATTGATATCGGACATACATCAGGCACAATCGGTTAGTATATTGTTAGTAAGGTACAAATGAGCCATAGACATCTAATGAATATATGATATTTAGTGTAATCAAGACGATGATCTTCATGACAATGCAATTCATGTAGAATTAGATGATAGGGACACATGTATCGATGAACACGTCAGACATGAACTTGATCATCACCATCATCATCATCATCATCATCATCATAATGGCAATGAAGCAATCGATGATCATGTCGATGCTAGTGATGATGAAGTTAATATCAATCTATACTACGATCATCATGATCAATCTCATATCGATGGTATCTCACGCGATCGAATGGCCGATATACGCAGTTCATATTTCAATTTTGGCAGCAGTCTAACAGTTAAAGGTATATATAGTAATAACTATTAGAATGATTAGTATTATTATCGATATACATGTATACAAATGAACTGAAGCACGTACATATGAATTAGGCGGTATTCTAACGGTGGCCGATGATCTACTACAAAACGATGGTAAAAAGTTCTTGGACATGATGGAACGTTTGGCAGAACGACGACTTCAACAGGAGGATGACATAGCCTACGAACAAGAAGAAGTGTACGAGGAGGAAGAGGAGTATGACGACGAGGAATATGAAGATGAAGACTTAGATGAGGTGAATGACGGCAACATTAATAGAGAGGGGTATTAGAGTAGTATTCGCTAACCAGCAATGTAGGATCCATTAACGGAAGAGCAAAGAATGGAGGAGGGGCGTAAGATGTTTCAAACATTTGCAGCTCGTCTCTTTGAGCAACGTGTACTCACGGCGTATAGAGAGAAGGTAAGCAGCATACTAATAATATTGGATACTGTCATTCATAATTGAATATACTAGGTGGCACGTGAACGACAAGAGCAACTGCTACAAGAGATTGAAGAGGAGGAGAGACAGAAGCAAGAGAAGGAGCAAAAGAAGCAGCGAGATAAAGAACGCAAAAAGGATCGTAAACGGCAGTTGAAACAACAACGAGAAGAGGAACGACAACAGCAAGAGGCGAAGAAACGTGCCGAAGAGGAGGAACGTCGTAAAGAGGAGCAACGACGTAAGGAAGAAGAGCGACGTCGTCAAGAGCAAGAACGACAACGACGTGAAGAGGAGAAGCGTGCACGCGAGGAAGAAAAGCGTCGTAAGGAAGAAGAGAAACGACGTCAAGAGAAAGAACGGGAACGAGAACGACAATTGAAAACTGCAACTGCCACATCCAAGAAGAAGAAGAAGGAATCTGAAGATAAACCGAAGAAGGAAGCCATTACTAATAATAATGGCAAGGATCGTTCGATATCTACTAACAAAGCATCGACTACATCAGATAATACGAAATCATTGAAGCCAGACACGGAATCAACGACAACAACAACTACTACCAGCAAAGTTACAACTGCAATATCATCACCTGCAAAAAGTGTTAAACCTACCAAGAAGCAACAGCCGCAACAACAATCAGTAACTGAATCTATTCCTCCTACAAGTACATCGAATGAAACTGGACATTTACCTGATAATTCGACATCTACTTGTGCACCTATAACAACTATTCATTCTGTAACCACACATCCATCTACAACACCTCTACTGTCCCCGTCAATGATAGCAACTCATTCTCCATTGGTAACCTTGTTGTCTCAAGCATCAGCGGTATCCAGTATACCAACACATACAGAAATCATTCCTCCTTTGACATCACCAATAGCTGGTATATTACCGGTGTCACCGCATGCATCTCTTCTGCCATTTGTCGCTGCTGCTGCTGCACCACCCGTACATCATACACCGACAATACTTGATCAACCACCGGTATTCCCACTTCAACTTGGTACAGGATTACTACCAGCAGCAAGTACATCACCCATCCAGTCTAGATCCATGTCACCCGTACCTGATATTCGTAAAGTAGGTATTATCGGTAGTGGTGTATCACGTCATCATGGATCATCTGAGACAACAAGCAGTGCATCCATACCTGAATCACGTCCATTGCTAGTGTCATCGTCATCAGCATCATCATCATCTAGGATGGCCGAACAACGAAGTCAATCAGAAGAGACGACAATACGTCGTACATTGGCCATCTCCACGAATGAATCTAATACTACAACGTCATTACTATCTCCTAGTGATAATAAGGATCCATTTATGGAGTCGACATTATCAGCACCGCTAACAACGACGGGAGACTCACTATTCTCTAATACATTATTTGCTAGTAATCGAGGTAAGTAACTATACTACTAATCATGATTAATAAATGCTTATCTATGTATACATGTATACTATTACTAATTAGATCAAGGTCAATTACTTGGTCGTCGACATTCATTTAGTAATGAAGGTGAACATCATAGACAGAATAATTGGCGTCAACATTCATATCAGACGACAGCTGTGCAATCCTCCACCGCTACAACTACATTTGATCCATTCTCGACTGGTATGCCGATCCATTCTACACTTACACCACCTATGGGTCCTTCACAACTCTATCATACAAGTAACAATAATAATACTATTGACTGGTTACCTACTGTATTGAATACTGCTGCTAGTGCTATTACTACTAGTACTAATACAACATCCATACCTGCTTCAACTAATACGAATATACTGCCGATATCTGTTATGAATCCTGTAATGGGACAAATGAATTCATACAATTCAAATACAGTAAGTGAATGACATAGCCTATTACATTAGCATATCATTAATTAGCTAATCCATTGATCAATGATATTGTCCATTAAAGGATATCTATCTAAGTATTAGAGAACGGGCAGTGGCAGTCTATTTCAAACTAGAGACAGCTCGTGCTTATCAAACAGGTATGCGTATGGACTATCTACCATTTGGTGCTTTGTACGCAGCCTATCTGGAAATGTTCCCGGGATTCCCTTGTAGTCAGCGTGATTTATATCATGCGTGCACGTATAGACAACCAAGTGCCTCAGCATTACCACCGTCTATGGATGGAGCACCTCCCAATCGTATGGGATTGAGTGATATATCACGGGGTCAATTTGCATTTAGATCACACCCAACACAACCAGATCTACTATTGACACGATTTGAACCGGAAACCATTACACCGGGTGGTACATCCATATCACTCTATGGTCAGCCTTCGAATACATCTACTACAACACCGCAACTACATGCACATCATCAGCTACATCAATCTTATCAGCAACAACAACAACAACAACAATATCATCATCATCAGTTACATCAATCCACAATGATGCATCCATCAATGGCTACTAATACTGCTACTAATACTACATCCAATATAGTGGATGGATGGCCATCCTATCTAACTATGCCACCTGGTGCCAATACTCAGGGAATATGGCGTACTACTACTACTCATGTAGAGAATGGCAATGATAGTAATAGTAGTAATACTAATAACAATGCTAATAATAGCGGCAATAGTAGTAATAGTACTAGCAATCCATCTCTATTGATGAACAATCATTATATGGGATCTATTTCATAAGCAAGCAATTACAGCAACTACATCAATAACACTCATTTCTCTGTGATTCTAAGCATATTTAGGCGGCATTTTTATGTATACCAATGAAGTTGGTCCATTTATTCATCTTTTATTAGCAGTAATATTAATAGTAAATCTATGAATTAACCATAAAATAGTGTATTATTGTATTCATCTAACTGATCTTCCTTCTGTTATATCTGTTTACTTGGTTTTACGGTGATTAACACCGCCAAATAGAAAGGCTCCATTCTCGTTAGATGTATTATTAGGTTCGTGTATCACGACAATGGCACCGGAATCCTCGCCTTTCACCACTAATGGAAATAGTAATTGTTGCGATTTGTCATTCTCCATATTCAAATTGAGCGTATAACTAATAGGATGAGATGATTCATTAATGAGTACCACTAGATATCCATGTCGTAATGGTCGTTTAAGTACAAGTAGACCACAATCCTTTCTTGGTGTTTTACGTAATAGTTGCGAATAAAGTGCAGTCACAATATCTGGTTGATCGTTCAATTCCACTGGTATACCCGTCCAACTGAAATTACCTTTACGTAAAAGTCGATCAACCGGTGGTATAGTGGACTTTTTAACGTATTCAATGGTGTCGCCGGAGAACTGAGCCGATGCACAGGATGGCATAACCATTTCATAACGGGAGATCGGTTGTATTGACGCTGACAATGATGCTAGCTTATTCGACGAGATACCCATTTGATTCAAACGTAATAAAGCGGGAATTGCATCTTCATTCTGTTCCACTATGCCGCTTATGTGTACGTGTACCTGTTGACCCGCCAACCAACATAGACCGGTGAATGCGGCATCACTGATGAGTTGTGCGCCTGGCACAATAACAAGTTGCGGTAATGGTTGTAGCGATGTCGGTAACGCATTCACGCTAGATTGATTGGCGTATGATGCTAGTTGTCCTATTGTCTCCTCCGTGACTAGTTGCGGTAGAATACTGAATCGACTACTAAGTACGCGTACGGCCATTTTAGTTGCTTTCATCGTGAGATCAGGATGCGCAAAACATTGATGATCCAATACGACAAGCCATACGGTGCTGGCAGTAGTAGTAGTAGTAGTAGTAGCATTGCAATGACCATCAAGACAATCCTGTTCTATTGATACTGGTGATGGTGGAGTAGAATCATTTGCCATGCCATTCTGTCGAGTAGCATGCTGTGACAACTCCACACTATTGTCGAGCCATCGATGTTGTATTCGTTCGATGAGATCGCTAAACTTCAAATAAATCAATAGTTCCGGTTTCTGACTACCATCCGCGCGTATCATACCAATTTGACACTCGTTATCGCTTGTCATGTAGGCATTCGTATACCACAACCATTGAATCATCCCGCCCAAGCATAATGACAGGTATAGCTTACGCTTGAGCAATGCGGCATTGTTCAACTCACTACGAAATGATCTGCCGTATAGATCGCGTGCCAGCATTACACCCACCTCCTCGGCAATCGCCGGTTTATTCAACGTTTTAGCCGTTAGATAATCCCATAGTATGTCGTTGTTGTTCCACCACGGATGAGTTGCAGTGAAATCGATAGCAGGCGCATGATACAACGGCAACGGTCTTAGCGCTCCTTCATCCTGCCCCACCGTCACCATTCCCTTGCAGCCGGTGTCGCGTATGGTGTTGGCCATTCTAGACGCCCATCGACGGAACCAATGCTGCGATGCTCGTGTAAAATCGCCGGCACGCAACATACGACGGAATGCCGTATTACCCGGTTGATCATTGTAATCGGCATCCACGGGTAATGGTATTTGCTGCCATGAAACAGGTTCGGGATATAGTAGTTGCCAGCGTGTACGAACACGATCGAGCGTCGTATACTGCTGCTGCATCCATTCGCCGAATGCTTCCCTCTCGTAAATGTCGCCGTTAGGTCGAGCGCGGCCACTCCATAGTTGATTAGGCCCACCGAAACTAGGCTCATTGATGAGATCCCAGTGTACGCAAGAGAATGCCGCGTAGGTACGAGCGAGGAATGTGATAAACCTCTCCTGCTGTTCAACGCTATCTGGATCCAGATACGGATGCTTACCGGTGGGCGTTGGTGTAAACGCGTAGATATTAAAGATCACCTGTAGTTTATGTCGACATATCACCATAATAAACGCGTCTAATGCTCGCATTAATTCTTTAGGTGGCGATATATCCATTTCATCATCGTTAGCATTGTTATCATCATTACAACTGTTACTATGGTTGCTGCGACTACTACGATTACTGTACCAATCACGCCAACCACACCATAATCCCGTTCGAATGGTGTTTACACCGCACGCCTTCATGTTTTGCAGATCGCAACTCCAACGAAGTGGATTTGGCTTGTGCAAATAGTGGCGTTGTACACGAGAATCCATATAGGTCGTGCCGAACATGAACCATGCCTGTTCCTTGCACGGATTATCCTGCTGGCTTTTGAAGAACAAATTACGACCAGGTCGTAATCGATCGCACAATCGAGCGACATCATCATTCCATGTGATAAATCCATCGGTTTGATACAGCTTCTTGTCGGGTAGCGTGTTTGTTGAATAAATAGCCACCAGTGTGTACATGCCCTGGATCTCCGCGGCAAATGGCAACGGATATTCGTAGCAATCGGATTCCTGATCGTTCATTGGAATGGACAAGTCGAATATCTCTTTGAATTGCTTACCAGGTGCCTTGACCGTCAAGCGTATACACCACTTCTCGCCTGACTCCAGTATTGGATTGGAATACTTGTTGCGCGGTCTTTGCCATTCAATCTGAATGGTTGGTCGTTCATTCATACGATAACAGCTGAGTGTCGGTTGAATATCCAGCGTTTTACTACCAGCAGCCACTAGTGGATAGCACGCACCGATCAGTTGTACGTAGCGGTAATACGCCTGTGCATTCAATGTTCGTCTCGACCACGGTATGATGAGCCATCGACCACCGCGGAAACTGCCATTCAACTGGTCTAGAATAAGTAATGGCGTGGCCAGTTGTTGTCCCGACACTCGTTGCCTACTCCAGACGGGATGCACGGTAGCCAGTGGAAGTAGCATTGTATCCAGTGCACCTGTACTTCCCTCCTCGCCCGGATAACTATTGGTCTCGGATAATTGAGGAGTGGATGCCCAAAAGGTGTCCATGGTAGGATCAACTAGTAATTTATCCTTGCCTATCATCGATCTAAGTGCAGGCAATAGGAAATGTGCTCGTCTAGTCGGCATTAGAGCGTATTCAATGCTGGAAGCGGTAGTTGTAGCAGTGCCGCTATTACTATGCTCCACATGCTCCTCGTAACAAACACTGGCTAGATCAATGGGTACGAATGGACCTAAGCGTAATTGACGACAATAGATCCAGGTTTCCGGTTCTGCTTCCCAGCTACCACCGTTTGCGGCCTTCCAATGAACGGGACGCGAGAAGGCAGGGCCACCTGCCACGATAAGGTTGCCGCCTCCTTGTAGGAATTGATATATTGCCGGCCATGCTCTACAGGGGAAATAAGCACCGTGTAGTGATATCAACGTGTGTGCCTGTCCACCAGGTAAACCGTTCAATTGCTCCGATAATGTAGTGGCAGTGACAGCAACGCCATGAGCGTCTTTAACTATATCGCTTGCATCGATTGGCGACACGTATCCTGGAAAACTTTTATCATGAAATAATACGTACATGACACTGAAATAGATAGGAGGCTGTAACAACGATAACAATGCTAGTGCGAGTAATAATAAAATAGTAATAATTATGATAGTAATAGTAATAGTAATCGAAAGAGAAAGAAGGAAAGACAAAGGCCTTTCCATTTGTTGCGCGTAGGGTCGTGCACATGAATTGCCATGACCATGCGAGAGTACAATGAAAGAGATGCTGGTTGACGTGGGAAGGCCATCCATTGTACTACCAATGCATATGCTACTTCTTGCATGCATGTCAAGTATAATGGCCATTGCCGTTGATATGGCATAAGTGCATACGATATGATAATTATTCAATATTACTACATGTTCCTTTTCATAATGTTTTATTCTATATTGAGGGAAACGATTGAGATATAAACAGTATTGCTACGTGTAATTGCATCTTAAGTACGTGATTAATGGTGGGTACATTAGATTGGATCAAGCAACTGGAATACCGTCAGATCTACCAGAACTACTCCAATCCAGAAACATTCGCTATCTCACATTTGACGACTGGCGTCTATTAGATAGTCATGAGGTGACTCAAGGGGAACTAATAGGAAAACCACGGGAAAAGCTTGCTTGTCTCGAAGATATGCTCAAGCTATTAGATACGAAATGAAACTAGCAATGATAATGGGCATTATAGAAAATACAATCGAACTGATGTAGTGGCAAATAATAGCTAGGATGATTGCCAGCTTATCTAGTTATAGTTACAGTGTTTGGCATACAAGTATGAATCAGATGAGTAGATAGTAGACGTTATAGTAGGGAAAAAATGATCACAGCATTTACCTATCGATAGGCAGATATATCTGTAACGCAATGCCAATACTATGCGCCGTAACAGACATTCACTAAAGGTATTGCATAAGCCGTAGATGTAATGAACAGGCAGGTGATAAAGGTAAGCATAACTGGTGAGCAATATCCATCTTGATTTATTTAAGATCGAGAAGCAGGAGTATATCATTTGTAGAAATGATTTAGAAGCATTAATGGCAAGCAGCCTTGACGTTAACTAATAGCTATCAATGCTGTGTACTGTAGTGCTCGCTATTGTTTGCTGTACATGGGAGCTTCATGTGCTTTACTATTGCAATCAATGGTAGTCATCCCACCAAGTGGTGTTTTTCTTTCAGGCTGATCGTCATTGTTAGGCCATCGAATACCCATGATTGACAATAATACAAGAGCGCATACGAAATGAGGGGCATTCAGTATAACCTCTTCAGAATTAAAGGGGGTTTTGGTAGTTGAATCTAATATAATCCAAATTATTAATGGTATCAAATTTGAAAATAGACCTATTAATGAGAAATATGTAAGCTAGCATGGTGTGTTAGACCTAATATTAAGTATGATGGTTTTACGTACCTGTGTAAATTTGGAAAAGCCTTCTGGGTGGCGCTTTAGTCTATAAGCGTTAATGCCGAACCATATGGCTACGCAAGCAGGCCACAGTTAATACCATGCATGCTTGCTATAATTCTGTACTTACCAAATCCACCAAATAAGATGACACCCGCTGTAGGTATTACTATTAGGCTAATATGGACATCAATAGCAAGAATTCCAATAGATACAACGTTACTGGATCTATAAACCACAAGAAGTACAAGTCTATATATGTTTCCTGCAACATCAGTCATTATCAGTGTACGAAGAAGTATTATGGATTTCCTCGAGAATAGATTTCTACCAATGGACGACCTATGAACATGTCAATTGTCAGTGATGCTAATAATCAAATGATAGATTACACACCAATGCCATATAATCATATCGAATGGAAGCTTGCCTAGGAAACTGTATGCGTACGATGTCCTGTTCATTATAATGGGATCGGTCGAGTAGGCAAAGTATACCAATAATGCTGACAGTCATGTTAGTAATAGTAAGGTAAATAGGCAACGACTTACTTATGCAATAGGCACAGGTTACAACGAATGATGCTGACAGCAGGTTAAAGCTGAACTTCCTCATCACAATTAACGCAATAGTACGTGCCGATGTGTACAATAATGCCACCAGTATCTGTACTCGCATCATTAGCATTTGTTTACAAATCATTATCGATACATACCAATGCAAATAGGGTCCATTTATAGGCCAATCGTTCAGTAGAAAAAAAGAAGTAATTAAATGGATTGGGATCTACGGATAATGATCAGTCAATATACAACTACTATTCATAATAATTACCGTGGGTTGCAGTGTAGTTGTATATAACATATTCGCCTATATTTATTGAATAATTCATTATTGGCAAATATTCCTGGGTCCCGGCCACCTTGATAGGAGTTGATGGCACATATCGTATAAAAGGGCTATTGACCGGAAATCTAACATAACTTCCGAGTGTATTCGTATTATGAATATCTCCTGCGGAATATTGCACAATTAGTTTAATTTGAGGCAGTCCAAACGCATGCCATTGTTGAATCCAGTTGCTTATTGCCTTGGTAGCCTATAATTGGTCAGTATAAGAAATTGAGATGACATTAACTTACCTGGTCCACATTGCACTCTTCGACAAAACCAATGCTAGCAAATAATGCAAAATCGGGATATTCCGATGCTATCTTGGCTACTCTTTGCAAATCCGGGTCAGAGGCATTAACTGAAGGAAAAGTGCAATCGTATTGTGTCGAAAGAAGATTATCTAATATTATGCCATTATAACTATAAGGCTGCTCCGGACGAAATGGAAGGTCTTTTAATTCGTATGCTATTTTAGTACCATTGTTGCTAATGATAGTTAGCTTTGCATTGGCAACCATCCATTGCTGCGATAACAGAAGTAATAGGGAAAGTAAAAGTTGATATCTTGGAAATAGCATGTTGAAATTAAACGAAATAGAATGAGTTGCTGTTCCATTCGACGGCATACGATCATGGAAATATATACCACAGTGTTTGTTGCAATATTTGTTCATTGATAACAGGTTTTCCATTCAGGCCATGCAGGCCATTAAATCCCAATTGCATTTCCATTCATCTTCTTATGACGCATTAAACTGAATCATACGTGAGTATATGAGGATGTCTACATCATAGGCACGGCACGATAACATCTATCTATCTATTGATGTCTAGTTGAATTTGTCAACTGTATTCATTACATGTAGTTGTTTGATAAATAAGAGAAGCATCGATTATAACGCGTTTGTTGTTCATTAGGGAGGCATGCAGTGTAACATTGTGGCGGTAGTAGACCCTCACTAAGGGATACGTGCATAGATGACAGGTAAAATGCGATTGTGCTTAGAATTCAGCTACTGTAACAAATAAGTATGATTGCTTTGGTACAAGCATGATAATATCACTTGACAAGGTCATCCGTTCGAGTTGGATTGACATGGCGCATTCATCGATAAGTAAGCAATTACGAAATAGGTAATGAATTTATTAGGTTACTACAAGTAGTCATGTAATTCGACTAATAAAACCAGTTTAAATGGACGACCACGTGAACGCGTTTCATAGAAGCATAGCAGGTGTTTATGCCACTCAGTTTGCCAGAGATCTACTATTCTATTCCGTTTTGTTACATTACCAATATGTCCTCGCCAGCATACTCCATTACTTCATTTTCACTACTACTACTACTGCTACTACTACTATTACTAGAGCAATGCACGACTATCGAAGCAAAATTCGTGCTTACCGGAAGGGATAATAGCAGCGTAACATACGAGGCTAACGATTTTGTATTCCGCCCTGAGCAGCGTTATAACCATCAAGGCATGGTATTAGGCGTTGACATGACTATGGACGAGCATTGCAAACTTCCACCGGCAAACACTTCCGATCCAGATATACAGGAACTTGTTAAGGTGGCGGGGAAACACCTCGATTTCGCCGTATTCGACAGCATTTTTTATGACCACACTCATTGTGTAGAGCATGTGAGTAAGCATCACTTGGTAAACCGCGTCTACTGACGAATACTAGATAATCGATAGCATGAATGAATGGATCCGATAATGGCATCCAGATGCTATGGCACAGATTAAACTCATTATAATGACGAAGCCTTTGACTCTATTCTCACTTTGGAATGATGATTATTTCGCGTACTTTTTGGATAACTCATTTCATAGATATTTATTATCCACACCATTGAAGATCATTGAAACTAAATCCACTTTGGTATCATTTAAGGATTTTATGATCGTTGGCCAATATAAAGCATATGAGTACACTGCAACACACGGTAAGTATTATGAATAGTAGTTGTATATTGACTGATCATTATCCGTAGATCCCAATCCATTTAATTACTTCTTTTTTTCTACTGAACGATTGGCCTATAAATGGACCCTATTTGCATTGGTATGTATCGATAATGATTTGTAAACAAATGCTAATGATGCGAGTACAGATACTGGTGGCATTATTGTACACATCGGCACGTACTATTGCGTTAATTGTGATGAGGAAGTTCAGCTTTAACCTGCTGTCAGCATCATTCGTTGTAACCTGTGCCTATTGCATAAGTAAGTCGTTGCCTATTTACCTTACTATTACTAACATGACTGTCAGCATTATTGGTATACTTTGCCTACTCGACCGATCCCATTATAATGAACAGGACATCGTACGCATACAGTTTCCTAGGCAAGCTTCCATTCGATATGATTATATGGCATTGGTGTGTAATCTATCATTTGATTATTAGCATCACTGACAATTGACATGTTCATAGGTCGTCCATTGGTAGAAATCTATTCTCGAGGAAATCCATAATACTTCTTCGTACACTGATAATGACTGATGTTGCAGGAAACATATATAGACTTGTACTTCTTGTGGTTTATAGATCCAGTAACGTTGTATCTATTGGAATTCTTGCTATTGATGTCCATATTAGCCTAATAGTAATACCTACAGCGGGTGTCATCTTATTTGGTGGATTTGGTAAGTACAGAATTATAGCAAGCATGCATGGTATTAACTGTGGCCTGCTTGCGTAGCCATATGGTTCGGCATTAACGCTTATAGACTAAAGCGCCACCCAGAAGGCTTTTCCAAATTTACACAGGTACGTAAAACCATCATACTTAATATTAGGTCTAACACACCATGCTAGCTTACATATTTCTCATTAATAGGTCTATTTTCAAATTTGATACCATTAATAATTTGGATTATATTAGATTCAACTACCAAAACCCCCTTTAATTCTGAAGAGGTTATACTGAATGCCCTCATTTCGTATGCGCTCTTGTATTATTGTCAATCATGGGTATTCGATGGCCTAACAATGACGATCAGCCTGAAAGAAAACACACTTGGTGGGATGACTACCATTGATTGCAATAGTAAAGCACATGAAGCTC
>JAIXMF010000236.1:0-21564 GCA_025201365.1 Syncephalis plumigaleata | reverse complement strand
CTGTGATATATTATCTTTGTATTAAACTTATTCTCTAGAATGATGGTTCAGTTCATGACAAATATTGATTGAATAAAGTATAGCCGGCATGGCATAGTAGTCATTAGTAATTGATATTATTGAGTAGATCATTACATTTGAGCATGGCAAGCCAAGCTACAGTTACAACTATTTATTATGATGCTACCAATAATACAATAATATCCGTCGTATTACCATGAATCGGCAGTGATCAATGCAAAGCAATATAACAATAAGCTTCTGTTTATATAATTAATACGATAGCAATAAACCAGAAAAGTAGGGTTACACACTAGTAAGTGATATCTTTATAGGATAAAAGTAGAAGTAAGTAAACAATTACGCATCGACTAAATTCATCCATCATCATCATTTATTGGTTAATTTGCCACTGATACAATCTCATTCGACGTGATCACTTTCCTCGTCATTCCTTTTCTTCTTTTGCTTCAACTCTATCTAGCTTGTCTTTTGTATCGTATATAGGTATAGCCACATTTGCTTGTTGCTTGTATATACAAAAACATACACAAAAACATATATATATATATACATATACTGATTACTATGGAAGAACAGCAGGACAGACCAGTTACGCGTAATGAACGGACTACAGACAAGAAAGCCTATTCCACGTCGTCACTGTCACCGGTGGACCTTTGTGCATTTCCACCGCCATTCTTTGACTTGTTTCCTAGTAAGGTGTGGATTCCTTTCCTTCTACGTTTACCGCTCTTGTTTATAGGATTCTAACGTTTGTCCTCTACAGTCAAGCTGGATAACACCCGCCATTCATATGCCAATGCCTGTATGGGATGATAACCTACTCGATACATTTGATCTAACACTCGACGATGTTGAACGAGCTATTCGTCAACGACGACAAACTGTAACTAAAACAACATCCAACAATGATAATCCACCTAAAAGCCCTATTACGCATGCTGATAGAAATGACCTCAATACATCAACATTATCAACTACACCAGAATCTAGTCATAACAATAGTAATACAGCAGCATCTTCCTCTTCAGATAGTGATGTCATAACATTAGCAAATCTAATAAAATTGGCCTGCGACAATCCATTGAATAGTCAGCAATCATTAGTAAGTAGGAAAGAGTAAGACGAATCATTCACATTAAACTAGATGAATCTCTTGTATTAATGATTGGTTAATATAGCAATTAAATTCCATTATTGACAGACTATCAAATGATGCCATCGGACAGTCTATTCAATTAGATACGCGTGAATGGCACAAACTAATGGAGTTCAATGCACGTACTGCCATTGCATTATTAAAAGTCGTGCTATCCGAATCAACAGATAATAATCACAATAGTAATAATATCGATACCAGTAGTGTTGAAGCAGCCACGTTACGTCTAATGTAAGTGTTGTCACCATCATCATTTCTTATTATTTATTTCATTTGAATAAACATATTGTAATTGTTTATGATAGATACTTGGACATTTTAGCATCAGCTCCATTTACATTAAGAACTGCCGAAATCATACTAGAACTAGCAAGACAACATCGACTGGATAGTGATTTTACTGCATCCTATTTATCCGGTTGTATGGATGCGTGTAATCGACAAACGAATCATGAATCTGCTCAACGTACTGCAAGATTGGTAAATTGCTATGTAGTATAAACAATGAAGTAAATGGCTAACTAGATCAACCCTCTATTTGTTCATATCATTCTAGATTTGTGTACTATTACGATCACTCATTCAGGATCAATTCTTTGACTTGAATTCATCAGAGTTGATGCACTTTCGTGTAGAATGGCAGTCATTTTGTCTGCAGTATTCCAAGGAAAAAGAGGCTGCTGCCATGTATCAGCTATTAACTACAAATGAAACATAACACTTTATTATTTCATATAGTATAGTAATATATAATTATACCATTCGCTAATGTAACACGCTATAATAAACGAGATTATTCGATGATTGACATTGTTGTTCATGTCAACGATCAATTATGCAATCAATCAAACTTGTAAACAGATAGTGCACTTTGTGGCATTGCCTTGACTGCAACTGGAATAGAGGCAAGTATAGGTGTAATAGCAGGTTGTGAAAATAGGAACTTGTGCAATTCGTGCTTTGGGATCATTCTAGCCTTTAGCTTAGCGTAGGACACGCGTTGATCGAGTAGCTTCTTCTCATCTACTGGTACAAAGCTAAAGCATGGCATTTGTGTCTTAGACATGGCAAACACCTTGGCAGTAGTCGGATTACTAGTTGGCGTGATAATTGATGAAGTGGCAATATGCGAAAAGTCATATTTCGGTAATTCATAGCCTGGCATCTAGTGATGACGTATAGCATTAGTATATGATTCTAGATTGACATAGACAATTATGCTTGCACTTACCTCGAGAACCTTCTTTTGAATAGATTTATCAGAATGTACTGCTGTAGTAGGTTTAGTGATAATAGCAGCAGCAGCAGTAGTAGTAGTAGGTGGAACAAAACCTGGGAATTTGATAGTATCCATTGATGCAACTGCTGTAGATGATTTGGCAGTAGTGGTAGTGGTAGTAGTAGGTGGAGCAAAGGCATGGAACTTGATAGTATCCATTGGCACTACTGCTGCTGGTTGAGTAGACTCACCAGCAGATGCAGCTTCCTCATTAGATTTAGGTGGAGCGAAGGCAGGGAACTTGATAGTATCCATTGGTACAATTACTGGTTGTTGTTGAGATGTAGTAGGCTTCGTGCTAATGGGTACTGCTTCTGTTGTTACAGATTCAACACGATTACTCTTTTCCTTATCTTGTTTGCTACTAGCAATATCCTTCTATAATGCATTATTATTATTAGTATTATCACTATTGGAGTAAATGTTGTCACTCTACCTTAATTGCTTCTTTATCCATAGCTATCTCATTCATCGAGTCACTCTCCTCATCGGTTGCAAGTGATTTACGCTTCAAACGTAGTCGTTCCTTAGTTTCCTAATAACAACAACAATAATAATTAATAAAAATTGTTATAACTCGCAATATATATGTATATATCAATTTACCTTGGAAGCCTTTTCAAGTAGCAACTCTCGTCCAACCTTCTTCTTTCGCTTCTTGGCCGATTTATCCGCGGAGGCTGCTTCTGCTTCAGCTGCTCGTTTCGCCACTTGTTCGCGATGTTGAAGGACAGCTGCTGGTACTTTAGGTGGCACTTCAACCACTTTATATGGAGTAACAGGAAGTGGAACAGGCTAGTCAACGTATTAGTGAGAATGAGCTAACTTATACCTACACACTTGTAATAACTCATAGTAGTAACTTACCACTTCCTCCTCAATTGCTCGATTAATAGCGCTCTGCAACAACTTCGCAGTAAGGCTAGCGGTAGGTGGCATATCATCCTTGTCTTCATTATTAGCAGCTATAATATATAT
Organism: Syncephalis plumigaleata; assembly: GCA_025201365.1. Classification (NCBI taxonomy): domain Eukaryota; kingdom Fungi; phylum Zoopagomycota; class Zoopagomycetes; order Zoopagales; family Piptocephalidaceae; genus Syncephalis; species Syncephalis plumigaleata. Next base: position 18,124 of record JAIXMF010000236.1, on the reverse strand, counting down.
ATACATATATATTATTGATTAGTGAACTAGTATCAATTAGTAGTGTGATCACTACATACCTGCAGGTTCTTTTCCTTTAGTGGGAGTCTTCTTAGCCTCATTGGTAGCAGTAGTGGGTGCAGGAGTAGTTGGTGCAATGGTAGTAGGATCAACGACAGGTCGATGAGCATAGGCTTCCAACAATTCTCTATCGTATTTTGGACCAAATGTAGCATCGAATCGCTTTGCTCTACGAATGGGAGGATCGTCCATTCGACAGCCTGCACCGTAATACATGACGCGTGGACGTTTAAGCTGATGCGGCTTGTTCTTCTCCTTCTCTCTATTCAAGACACTAAGTGGTGGTGGTGGCATGGGACGTTCCGGGAAAGTGCCAGTGCTCTTCGATCTTGGCATTGGCTATCAATCATGATGGAGCAGGTAAGCAATGCTGACATTTGAACAATCACTAATAAGCACATACCTGAGACATCATCATTTTACGCGATGACATTATACTCGAATGCATCGGGGTCTCCAACCGGTCAAAGATGGAGATCTTACTGTATGGATCGAATAAATTGGGATAGGTCACTATTTGATTCAAACATTCATTCAGTAAGCATTCAATAGCTATTATTATTATTATTATCATAGCTTACCAGTATTTGGCTTGTCCATTGGTGGTCGTTCATTACTAGTCATAACGCTAGAATGATTAAGGGTGACCGTAGCGAGTGGTCGGTCATGTTTCTGGAATATCGGTGCACGAGGCAGGCCAAATCGCGTCTTCTTTACAGGGTGAGCCGCAGCTCGACGTCGTGCATGGAACGGAAGCGTGGTGTTCAGATTTAAGCCTAGATCGGCCTCGGCCACTTGTTGATCCACCGCTTCCATGATGCTTGCAGCCCGCTTCTTTAATGGTAAAGAAGAACCGAGCTCGATATCGGTCTCAGATGTTTGTGTCTCAGCATCCACCAATTTTCTCTTATATTATTGTTAGCGCACGCAGTAGTCACAAGTGATATGCACGGTTGCTTACCTTCAAACTGGCCGAATTACTACGTGTAGGTAGGTGGTGGTGTGATGCGTGTGCAAACCAGCGGAAATCCGCAGCAATATCATCCTCATCCTATGTTTTTAGCCAGGTTAATTACGCGTTTACTCTTGATTACTCCTTATCTATTTACCTTGGTTACTGCGCCATTCTTGCTTGTTTCCTGCAGGTCAGTAGCCTCAGGATTATCTTGGTTGCCGAATATTTGACGGAAACGATCAGCGATCGAGAAAAAGTGAGAAGTCATGATGGTGACAATAATAACAATGACGACAACGCAGTAATCAGGAAAAAGGACAAGATCGTTGCGAGAAAGATGTGTGTGTGGTGGGTGTTGACAATTGGGCAGGAAAAAATGGGTCAATAAATACTTTGTCTTTTTTGAGTGAATGCGATGAATGAAATGCACGTTGATTCCATCATCCTTGATGTGGTGGCACAAGGACATGAATTTGACTTGACTCAACATAGCTCATTCAAATCTAGTTTGATTACCTTTTAGTTTCTCTCTCTTCTATGATACAGGTTAATTGCAGCTATGCTTACTGCTTGGCATGTTAAGAATATAGAATAAATAGAATATAGATTGTATATACCGAATGATTAGCATTAGTTTAGATGAAATGTGAACTATATAATAGTATTGTGAGTATCAGCATTGAATATTGAGTGATCTTTAATGTTGTGTCCAGTGTTAGTTTTTTTTCTTTTTTCTTCTTCAGTTTATTCATTTATTATTGTTTTAACTCAAATTACGATTTCACTTCTGTGACAATAATAGAAGATATCATGTCTAAAGACAAGAAAGAAAAGAAGCAAAAGAAGGAGAAGAAGGAAAAGAAGGTCAAGGAAGTTGACAATGACAACACAGTGACAGCACAGGTAGAAGAACGAGATGAGCCAACAGAGAATAGCACAGTGTCAGATTCAGTAGAGGATAGCCACAGCAACGACAACAAGAACAATGATGACAAGGAGAATGAAGGAACAGCAATGGATACAGATGACAAGAATGATGACAATCTAATGGCAGTTGATTTGGATGCTGATGCACCATTATCGCGTAAACAACGTCGATTAAAGAAGAAAGAGGAAAAGATAGAGAAGGGTATTGCTAAAGAGGAGAAAGCGAAGCAGGAGAGTCTGAACAAACCAAAGCGTTCCGAGCATGGTATTTGGATTGGCAACTTATCATATGCTACAAATGCGAAGATGTTACAAGGGTTTTTCGATAGTTGTGGTAAACCAACACGAGTTCATCTACCTTGCTCACGACCTGGTATGAATCGCGGGTAAGTAAACAAGCATGATAGGAAGACTGATACTGTACACTCATTCACCATTCTATATATTGACTAGATTTGCTTATGTTGATTTCGAAACAATCGAGGAGGTGAACAGTGCTATAGCACTAAGCGAAACATTATTAGATGGTCGTAAGGTACTTATTAAGAATGCACGCGATTTCGCAAAGAATACACCAACAAACGAGGATGAGGGAACGGGCAAAGCGACCGCACGACCACGCGGTAATCAGCGACTACGACAGGCTAATCCACCGGCTGCCACACTATTTGTAGGTAATCTACCATTTAGTACGGTTAAAAGTGATCTTGAGAGACTGTTCTCTCCATTTGGTAAATTGCATAAAGTACGCCTAATGACATTCGAGGATTCTGGCAAGTGTAAAGGGTAAGTGATAATAGCACATTAACATTGTTATGAGTGAGTGAGTGTGTGTGTGTGTACAAGTAGCTAAGCGGCTATCATCATTAGATTTGCCTATATAGATTATGCAAATCTGGAAAGCGCAAAAGCAGCGGTTGAATCACCGAAAAGTCACTACTTGGAAGGGCGTGTACTTCGTGTCGAGTATGGCTCAGAAGAGGCAGTCAAACGTGGTGCTCCTTGGATTCACGACCCCAAAGGTTTGTCAAAGCGACCATCCCCCACAGAGGATGAAGAACAGAATAGTGAAAGCACTACTGCTGCCACTACTACTACCATCATGCCATCCTCATCCACGTTACGCGAGGAACCCGAACGGCAAAGTCGACGAAAGCGACGACGTGGTGAGCCACAATCCTCTTTGGCACCTCCCGCACCATTACGTGGACCTATGGCCGCAGTGGCATTTGAAGGCAAAAAGATAACATTCGATGAGGATTAACTTTGACTAATAATAAGATCACTATTATATTATTGATAATATCATATTAAAATGTGTTTGACATGAGCTGATTGTTATTGAAACTCAATTGCCATATATAAACTAGTATACTGTAGTGATAGTAGGTATCACCTCATATCTGAAAGAGTTAGCACTAAATATAGATTACATTGTGAAATGAGATATGCACAATAGAACTTGTGACATTCACATAAGAAAACCAAATAGGCCAAATCTGGTTGTACATGTTTGACTACATAACCAATAGACATTCTATTATGGCCTTGGCCGTTTTAACACGAAGCAACGGTCAATCATTGACATTCTGCACACACACACACACACACAAGAAACTGCCAAGATTCGGTATCTCAATGTATATTTTTACTATTATTATCTAAAATACACAAGGATAGTACATGTCGTTGACAATATATACAACATAGATGTGTATACATAGAGCACTCGTACAACCATAGTAGCTTATTATTTGTGTCTAAAACATCTAGATAAAAGTAGTTGGCACGTATGCCACACGTGTAACCAATTTACTAAACGAGATATCTTTGTCTCCGGTTTGAACCCATCATAAAACGGAATGCCAAATAAAATAGTACGCCAAGAATGCGGCTTATCAACTGCCATGCCATGAAATATAGAATATAAAAGCTCACATGAACGGCGATATCTCGAGGTGTGCACACCGCGTATCAGCTGATTCCTTTCTTTCTTTACTTCTTTACCGCTTTACTTCGTTCTTTACTTCGTTCTTTACTATTCGCATACCATTGTTACTACTGCATCTATCTATCTTTCAAGACATCATGTAAGAGACGTTGATTGTTAATAATAATAATAATAAAGCATTTATTAATACCTATATCCTCTATTCTAGTATACGCATTAATTATATTGCACGACTATATAATCATGCCTCCACACTATAACGAAGATATTGGTGTAGACCCATCGACGAGGACCGTTCATGAAGAGAAGCGGCCAGTACAGCGACGCAATCGTACGTGGTCGCGCAAAGAGTTGGATGAAGCAGTGCATGCAGGACGTGCTGTATTCATCTATAAGAACAACGTTTATGACATGACTCGCTGGCTACCCAACCATCCCGGTGGTGAATTAGCCGTACAGCGACTTATTGGCCGCGATGCCACTGATGTGATTAGCGTGATGCATCCACAGGACGTACTACAAAGGATGCTTCCACTTTTTTGTGTTGGCAGATTCCTCGAATGCAAACAAGATAAATCTGTCGTACAAGGCGTACACGCCGTCGAGACAATCCGACAATCTACCCCAAAGAATGAGAACAATCTTGTTAGTAACTCGTTGCTCACAAAGGAAGCAAAGGAAAAACCTGATAACGATAACACTAAGCAATTATCGTCAGCCAATCTAAATTACGAACAGATATCGCGTGATTTCCAGATACTCAATGACCGTTTACACGAAGAAGGCTACTTCAACACCCACTATTCCGCCTATGCTTGGGAGGCAGCACGACTGGTATTGTTCTTTAGCGTTGCCATTTATTTAGGCATTGCCAATCCATTCCGCTATGCGTGGTTGGCCAGCGCGATTGTATTGTCCATGTTCTGGCATCAGGCGTCGTTTGTCGTTCATGACGCGGGACACAATGGCATCACGCATCATCGTGGCACTGATTACATGCTGGGTGCATTTCTAGCGTGTGGCATGGGTGGTCTCAGTATTGGATGGTGGAAGAAATCGCATAATGTTCACCATATCATAACGAATCATCCGGAACACGATCCAGACATTCAACTCGTGCCGTTCTTCGCACTAAGTGAAGACTACTTTGGCTCGGTGTACTCGTCGTATCACAATAAGACACTCCAGTGGAATCGTGTATGGCGTGCATTCGCTCGAATCCAGCACTACTTATACTATATCATCTTGGCATTCGGTCGGTTTAACCTATTCGTGCAAGGCTGGTTGCACTTGGCACTCGAGCCCAATACCTATCGTAGAAATACCGAGGTTGTACTGCAGTGCTGCTACTGGGTATGGTACTACTATTTCCTATCATGCTTGCCAGATACGACCACGCGCTTGCTACACGTACTAGTGTCGTTTGTCGGCACGAGTATACTACACGTTCAGATTACACTATCGCATTTCGGTATGCCTGCCGATGAAGGACCGGAGGATGAATGTTTTGCTGCACGTCAACTACGCACCACGATGGACGTGGATTGTCCATGGTGGCTCGACTGGTTCCATGGTGGTTTGCAATTCCAGGCACTTCATCACCTGTTCCCGCAACTACCACGTCATCGTCTACGTAGTATCCAACCATTTGTGATGGATTTCTGCAAGAAGCACAACATTACGTATACATATAATAGCTTTTACGAATGCAATCGTATGGTAATTGCCTCCATGCGAAATCTAGCAATTAAGGCAGCATTGACAAATATCTAATAACTTATTTCCTCTCCCCCATTTTTAATATTTATACCCATTACCCATTATATAAGATACTACTATTAAATAAAGCATGTATAAAGTTGTTACAAGCAATGTGATCTTATTAGTATAGTAAATAGTACATGTTTATTGTGTTTATAGACTTGGAATATACATAGGATAACGACAAGAGACAGTGAAACAGACAATCGAAATAAATAATCAAACAAGCCTTTGTGCCTTACTATAACCAGTTGACCTTCCTTAATGACGTATCATTTCTATCTCTTTCTATTACGCTTGTATCAAACCTCTCTCTCGCCCATAACAACTAACTAACTAGCACCATACTTTAGCTTGTCAAGTTCACTTCCGAATGCAAATTCCCTTCTTCCGCACCATGTCGACTAGCACTTCTGCCGCCACTCAGTCTACTTCTGGACTGGTAGCCGATTTCTTACGCTTCCTTCATAATTCACCTTCGCCATTCCACGCGGTAAATCAATGTCGCGAACGTTTGACGAAGCACGGCTTCAAGGAGTTGAAAGAACGAGAGCGTTGGTCTATTACCGCAGGTGGACGCTACTACTTTACGCGTAATCAGAGTACTATCGTTGCTTTCGTAGCTGGTGGTCGTTTCGTATCCTTGACCTAGTTGCTCTTTAGTTTTGTAACCTTCTCCTATTTGATATGTCATATCCTTAATTATTACTATTACTATTATTGCAATATTAGAAACCAGGCAATGGTGTTAGCATTGTAGCTGCACATACGGATAGTCCTTGTTTCAAGGTAAGCATAGACGTATCTGTTGCTTGTATTGTACAACTATCATAACGACACTCACTTGTAATCAATAGGTTAAGCCGGTATCTACTCGTGAAAAGTTAGACTACGTCCAAGTGGGCGTGCAACTCTATGGTGGCGGTGTCTGGTAAGAAGTCAACGAATATTTGCCGCAATTAATTAATGTCATGAATGTATAAGGCATTCCTGGTTCGATCGAGATCTCGGTCTAGCTGGTCGTGTGTTGGTCGAGGACAAGGAAGGCTCCTATAAGCACCATCTCGTGCGTATAGATCGACCCATCTTGAGAATTCCTACATTGGCTATCCACTTGGATCGTACGGTCAATGATGCGTTTAAATTCAACAATGAAACGCATTTAACTCCTATTCTCGGCATGGTCAATGAACAGTAAGCTACTAGAAGACGTGACATTTATATAATGTAGGTAACTAGAATGACGATGACAATAGATTGAATAATGTGACGGATAAATCGGCTAAAAGCACCACACCAGTACTCGAGGCTTCTCGTCATGGTCCAGTGTTGATCAACCTACTTGAAGAGGAATTGAAAGTAGATGGTAAATGAATAATTCATACGAATATATATATATATATATACACATAAACATCTAATATAAATGATTGATCATGCAGCTGACAAGATTCGTGACATGGAGTTATGTCTCTATGATGTTCAGCCTCCCTCACTCGGTGGTGCTGCCGATGAGTTCATCTTATCGGCACGTCTTGACAATCTATTCATGTCCTATTGTGCACTCGAGGTATTTCACTATGGATAATCTCGTAGATTAGTAAATTTAACCATCATCTCTAGTCTTTACTGGGTTCACTCAAGGATGCTAGTCACGTCAATGACGATGAGAATATTCGATTGATTGCATTGTTCGACAATGAAGAAATCGGATCTAAATCAGCTTACGGTGCTGATTCTGCCTTATTGGAGTCGACACTTCGTCGTATACAATCTGATGGTCATACGGTAAGTGTCCATTTACACGCGACTATTATTGCCATTGTTTAATCGTATTCTGTGCATTGTAGACGGCATTCGAGGAGAGTGTACAGAAAAGCTTGCTTGTCAGTGCTGATATGGCACATGCTGTCCATCCTAACTATGCGTAAGATGTTTCCATTATTAATGCTGTAATACCTATTAACCGTTGTATAATTAGGGAAAAGCACGAGGATAATCATCGACCACGCATCAATAAGGGTGTAGTCATTAAACGTAATGCAAATCAGGTAAAGCAATAATGAAGATGCAAGCAAGCAAATAGACAAATGTATGTTTTAGTATCTTGTCCCTATTGACGATGCATATCTATTCAATATGATGTTAGCGTTATGCCACTACCGCTCCAACCGGTCTTGTATTACGCGAGATTGCTCGTAAGCGTGACATTCCATTACAGGTAGGATGAATAACTATCGCTGATTAGATATTTACTAAGGAATATTGCATTATAAATAGGAATTTGTTATTCGAAATGACTCCTCTTGTGGATCTACCATCGGTCCACTACTAAGTGCGAAACTTGGTCTGCGTACTATCGGTAAGCATGATGGTAATCGTCACTATTATATAGATTACTTACTATGATCTACAACACGATAGATGTTGGTTGTCCACAACTTGCTATGCATAGTATTCGTGAAATGGGTGGAACACAAGATGTTCAGCATGCTGTTGATCTATTTACAGTAAGTGTACTACTATGTGTTTACACTCGATACGTGCAACTCATACGCTACTGTTCCTCTAGGCGTTCTTTAATCAATTTGCTCAACTTGACAAAGAGTTGAATGTTGATTGATTTCACAAATGATTTCTACTTGCGACAATTAGGGTAAATAATGATATATGGTAAATCAACATATGCATGCAAATCATTAGCGTGCTTAATTGCTCTTATCATTTTTATTACACTAAAGGTCATACTTTTAACTATCAATAGATACGATTCACATAATAATACTTGATCCTAAATGTATAATCATATCATAATAAGCAATATTGAACTACGTATCTTCATACTCTACTCTACTCTGTTCTACTCTCATCACTTTCTAGCAAGCTCATCTGTCTATATTACATGAGACCAACATCAACATGAAGTTATTTTCTTTTTAGCCATTAAGTGAATGAGACAAGCTCCTAATTTAGTGTCCATGCCATTCGTTATTTCTTTGTATAGCAACAAGTATATCTACAAGTTAGATTAATCGTTTATTAAATAAATATGTCGTATTTTGACCATTATAATTATGAACTACGTAATTTACATCAAATGGTATTCATGACTAAAAAGGCATCGTTTTATTTTCTAGTAATAGTATCATATCATATCATATCATGCTCCTGTTCATCGTTTACTCTTTTAAACGTGCCTCGATATTCTCACGTCGCTGCTTAATGTGTTCCGTCTCCTGTTCGCGTGTAGCATTATAAGCGAGCGATTGCTGATTAAGCGGATTCTCGGGTGATTTCTGCCATTGCTTCCATAGCATTTGCTTAAGCTGCGTCAATCGTAAACTAGGATTCTCCCGCTTAAGAATCGGTAACTCGCGCTCTTCGTAGGCGGCATAAGCTGCCTTTAAGCGTCGCTCCACATGACGATCGGGCGCTCCACTACCTCCAGGACGAGCTGTTTTTTCATCGGCGATCTCTAATGCCTCAAGTGCATCGTCGAGATTACTCGCGCTAAATACGGGGATTTCCTTGCCCAAATCCTTGCCCAGATCCTCTGCTTTACGTAGATTCCGTTCATTTCGTTTCTACACACAAGAATAGATTAGTGATGACATTGATAGGATCATATCGTGTCTACATCCACGATGATGACTTGCCTCTTCCAAGCGAGCATTTTTAGCCGCCGATACTTGCTTAATCTTGCTAAGCTCTTTTTCCTCTTGCTGTTTCAATGCATCTAATTCGGCCTTCTTTGCTAGACGAGCCGCCTATTTATTATCATTATCATCGTCATTATCATTAATGAACAACAGCTTATTATCCCTACTCATATCGTTTTTACTTACACGCTTCTCTGCTTCGCTTTCCTTCTTGCCGCCTTTCTTCGCTCCTTGATTCCATTTCTCCTCTTCTTTACGCTCTAGTTCCGCCTGCTTCTTTGACTTTTTCTCTGCTTCTTGTGCCGCCTTACGCTCTCGACCAGCAGCAGCTATTTGAAATGGATCAACGCTAAAGATTAGCTTATTTCGTTGTTATCTCTTCAATTACCACTTGTTTACCTTTGCTATTCTCTCCGAATTTCTTTGGCATCTTTAGCCAACACTATAAACGACAGTTGAAGTGTAACGAGTGATAAAAGTATAAGCTTTGTGAATAGGAAAGAGAAGGAATTCAATTGTGTTGCTAGTTATTATCCTTGTCTCAACAAAAAAGATCACAATAGTTAGCACTATAATTGATATCAGATTGACAACAAATGTATTACTGTCGAATGAAAGAGATGTATATGTAATTGGAATTAATAATTAATATAAATTTATTGAGAATTGAGCACCGATAAAACATAACTGTGAGTGAGAGGGAGTGAGAGTGAGAGTGAGTGAGAATCTTGCAACGTTCAAAACATAACTTTTACGTCTGCAGGCTCGCCACAGAGTCAATCATTGTTCTTGTATGTACGTATATATATATATATGTGAGTATATGTGTGTATGTGTGTGTGCATGCGTGTATGTATGTGTGCGTGCGTATAGTACTACCGCATTCTACAAAGCAACTATTTATATTACCAAGTGGAGTCAGTGTGTATGTATGTATATGTTCTGCCACATTCAACCATTAATGAGCGTTATCACTAATAGTTATAGAAACATGACAGTAAGGAATTAACAATAATAGGGATGTGTATATACGTAACCGCGCGCACACACACACACATATATATATATATACGCACGCACACATGCACAAAGCAGCGAACAACAAACGGACGGGACAACAAACAGACAAAACAAGCACACGCAACAAATCAGCTGACTGATCAACAAGACAGCCTACTCTTTAAGGAATTGCAGTAGCGGTGTAATGCCTTCCGGTGTACACGCTTTTTTCAAGAATTCATGTCGAATGAGTTCTGCCGCCGTTGCTCGACTCTTGACCTCCACGCAAAGACATAGGGCAAGGAAGTTCTTGAGCTCGGCGCTTATTCTCTCGGGATGCTTCAGTGCCGGTGTACCATTCGTGGCGATTAGATAGAGTGCCTTGAGTGGTTCCTCATCCAGGTAGGGCGGTTCCTTTTCAATCATTTCAATGGCCATGATACCCAATGACCAGATATCGACCTTGGCACCATATTCTTTTTGTTTGACGACTTCCGGAGCCATCCAGTAAGGTGTGCCCACCATTGTAGCGCGTTTATTGTGTCGTTCAGTCAATTTGGCACAGAAACCGAAATCGGCTATGATAAAAGCAATGAATTGATAAATAAATAAACAGTAAATAATAATGATGCTATACTTACTAATCTTAACTTGTCCCGATGCATCTAGCAAGACATTGTCACTCTTGATATCACGATGAATGATATTACGCTCGTGTAGATGCTGCAAACCTTTGACGGTCTAAATGACGTGTATATATCATTAATTGAATATCGTATACATCATCGTCATCGTCATCATACGTACCTCGTAGCAGATACAAGCGATTTGCGATTCATTCATGTTGTTTTGCTCAATAACTTCTGTTAATGGACCGCCTTCCATAAAGTCCATAATTACCCAGAGTTCATTGCTGTGTACAAGATAACTGTCTAGATAATTCACAATGTTGGGATGTTGCGACTCTTTCATGACCAGGATTTCATTGACAATAAGTTCCTTGCGCGGTTGATTACTAAGATCCATTTGTTTAATGGCGACCTTCATGTTGGTGGTGAATGAACGTGCCACGTAAACGGAACCGGATGCGCTATTGAACAGAAGAAGAGTAAGAGGTAACCAATGACGATTAATATAACTGCTGTAGCAATCCTTTTTACACTTACCCTTGACCGATCTTCTTAATCTTACTGTAAAATCTGGTAGGATCACCCGTAGACACCACAGATCCTATTTGTAAATCATTAGAGACCATTAGAATGGATTTGCCATGCTTCTAAACAAGCAACTTACGTAGTTTCTGCATGATCTCTGCCTCTGTCATGGTAGAGATACGTTTCTCCTCCCGTTTTTGCTTTGGCTTGACGGTAACATTGTTGGATGACGAGGAGGGACTCGTTTGATTGGCCATCAATTTGTCTAATGTGCTTTGTTGTGATGATTTACTCTAATTACACATGGGAGAATCAATGACTATCCTACACTGGGATCTACTACTATTAGCAAATAGTTACCTGACTGGGGGGTGGTGACAAATTAGCCGGTGGCGGTTGTTGCAATTTAGTCGCCTGTAATAATGATCGATTAGTAACAATGTCAACACATGTATGTATGAATGATATCAAGAATACACTTACATTGTAGCTAGATGTACGTGGTGGCACCTCGGGTACTGCCTGTGATTTACCCGAGTATGCTGTGCTACTTCCAGAGCTATGTGCACTATTGTTCGAGACAGGTGGTCGTTGAGCAGATGGAGCGGTCCATTGACCATGCTGCTCCATCATCATGTCGTCGTAATCATCCTTGCGTTGTGCTTGTTCAGTGTAGAACTCTAGAACATCGATAACTGCTTGCGGATTCTTTGTGTAGTCTTCTTGCGTAATAGCCGAGGCCGATAGCAATTTAGACCATTGATCCGGTAGACCCTACGTAGCCGTGCAGGCCAAGTTAGCAACTGAATATGCTTTGCAATCCATGATTGATCATTGTTCAATGTCGATGATTACATACCGTAAATACACCGCTGTCAGGATCGAAACCGACATGAACTTTGTGTACGAAATTAGTGGGATTAGATACACCCATGAGTGGTGAACGCTACATCAATCATCGAATGACAATTAAAGTGTTAGCGATTATTCAACAGCATAATTATTGCTCATTGTGTATACTCACCTGATAGATCTCGTCCATCCACGAGTAAAGTTCTTCATCGTTCTTGCATGCAATATAATAGTTTTTATCCTTTGTGACCAGTTCAAAGCAGTACGGTCTTAGATCGGTACGCGATACAGCGTTAACCTCACGTAGGAAGATCAGTGTGCTTGCTTGATTGGTCGACTATTTTTGTTAATGAATAAACAAGTAAACACAATGGTTAGTCATCGTATTTGAACGTATCGTTTGATCATTCAAGTTTACTATCACACAGTTTCCAACAGCCAGTGATGAGCTAATACGCTTACCTCATTTCGGAAGAAAGTTAATGTTGGCTCGCGTAGTACAAGCCATCGCTTGGACCACATCCACGAGCGTATACCGTCCTCTTTCACGGATACGTTTCCCTTCTTAACGATAAATGACGCCATATCCGGTTATATATCTACTAAGGGCGCAATCGGTCAGCCACACGAATACACTAAAGGAGGAGGGTAGTATTGTATTTATCGCCTAGCAGAAGGCTAATGTATACAACAGGATAGATAGATAGATAGATAGAACGTACAGACAATAATAGAAGGAAAGTGTAAAACAGCAAAGCCGACCGAGTGAAACAAACTGGTCCGCTTAATTAACAAGGACACTAATATAATTATTTAGGACTCGATGACGGCAACGACGACAACACCAGTAGAGGAAATAGAACAGAGATGAAAGCGAGAGGCAGTGAATAATATGGTGCTATACTAGCAGGGGAAACAGTATAGATTTAGTAGATGAGTGTAAGGTCGCCCATTAAGAAGGAGAGAGAGAAAAGGGAAGAAGTGAAGTGAACAAGCGCGTGCGTGCGTGCGTGTGTGTGTAAGTGGAGGGATAACTATGAATGAATGAATGAATGAATGTGTGGTGCATGAAAGCATGGGCGTATCTCATGATGTTGTGATTCAATCTAGTTGACCAGCTAGCTAGCTAGCAAGCTAACAAGCACTAATTGTATATCGTTAGACACCACACAATCACCACCACCACCATATCGCACACACACATGCATGTGTTCATACACACACACACATACAGCATATCGTACGCACGTACGCACGCACACAAACGATATATACATACACGCATAGCACGAGAGAGGTTATATGCCTGCTTTTTGGCTAATACTAGGCAGGTACAAACTCAAAAAACGCATAATCTCATAGCATATAGCTCACATACACGCTGTAATCCCTATTTTCTCTATCTATCATAGGTCATCTAATCGTGTATAAAGTATATGCTTGATGTATGTATGCACGCGCATATATATATATATATATATATACACTAGTATGTTAATAAAGCACATAGCGTCAACGGATACAACATATGCTATAGTTATTGGTCGCCATCTAGTTTGTTATGATAGTAGTAGCAATACTGCTGTTGCTACTAATATCTAATCCGGTAAACTTGCCACCTACCGAAATAAGCTTTGGTACTTGTATTTGCTATGCAGAGAATAGATGCTGCACGTTATATAATAATAAATAGAAAGGAGATTCGTAGCAGTGGCTATGACACCAATACTAGGTATACGATATAAAAAGTCGAATAAAAAGAGATGACGAAACAGGTCAAAAAACAACGACAAGCGATGACTAGAAAAAATACGCCTTTAGAAAAGAGTAGGAAGCTGCCTATCACAAGTAGTGTGTTTGTAACCACGCTATATGTCTATTCACCGTGTCTAATAAATAGCAGCACAAATAGCAATAGTAATAACGGCAACAGTAGGAGTAGGAGTAGGAGTAGCAGTGTCAATGTAATAAAAGACGATAGAGGAACAGCCGCAGTAATCGCCGCGAATAGTAGGAGTAGTAGTAGCGTGTTGGCTATTTAGAACGCAAACGATAAACAACGATAGGAGTAATGAGTCGCAGCACAGCAGCAGATGACAACACCACAGCTGTATAGCATACACCGCGTGTCTGTCCGTATAAGTAGAAGACGAAGACGAAGGAGTGGTAGTAGTAGTAGTAGTAGTAGAAAGGGAAGAGAAGGAAGAAGGAAAAACCTGTGTACGGGCGAGTAAAAGTGTTAATGCTAGTTTAGTTGTGCTATAGATTACCATCATCACCATCATCATCAGTAGCGATCATCAATACTACGATAAATGGATCTGACTGCATCTTTATCTTCTCTATGTAGATCAATAGACATTTATTACTGTACTAGTAGGATATGTTTATTCATGGCTGGTATACGACAATGTATCTCTTAGCCCTGACTCGTTCTTTGGAAATGACCACCAAACATTAGTGTGCCATCTATAGCTATTAACACTGATAAGCAGGGATTAGTGGGCCTTTTAATCGCAGCTATAATAATTAGTCTCAAGAAAGTGTGTGCTTTCAGTTCCCGACATCATTGCACACCTAATGCGTGTCAATAACTCGATCACTTATTGGCGTATCATAAGCATGCCATAGAAACGATTGGACGGTCCACTATCCTCTCTCTTCCCCAGTCTAACCAAGCGGAGTCCATGAGCCACCTATACACACTACTTGTTAGATAGTGATTTGAAGAACAACATACCGCTATCCTTTCATGGAATAGACTAGGGATCATGCGACAAGCTAATACAACCTGTTCAGATGATATCTTTCGTATGAAACGAAAAAGACTTGGCGGGTTCACCACATACGCGTGTCTTTCCATTCCACATTTGGCACGTGTGCTAATGACGATTGTCTGTGCGACTAGAAACTATAATAATGCACAAGGACAACCGCATGCTAGTCAACACGCGATAATGCAATAGCTCTTTCCGTTCATCATGCCATGTTATAGCTCACATTTGTGAATAAATACACTAGCATCATTATCATAATGGGCGATCATGTGATGCTACACATTGTCACTAGTATATTAACTAAAGGCCAATTCATCAGTCATTGTTAATAGATGTATGTTTACACAAAAAGTATTAAGATAATGAGTACACTTAATAAATACTAGGTTCACTAGTTTATTAACTACGATCATGGTGTAATAATTCACGAAATCAGATCAAACAGATAGATAAATGGATAGATATTATAATCGAGACAACAGACCGTATACTATCGATTGCCTATAATCAGTATGCAGTATCGTGCAAGCATAATGGATGATGAACATTTAGATATACGTTTATAAAAAGTAGGCTGTGCCCGTGTTGCGAACCGGTATTTTTCGTTGATCATCCGGTACCGCTGTGAATATCTTAAAGTTACTCTCCTCCACCTGCAGTGTTTCGTCAATCTGCAGGATACTCGCTACATTACCGCATCGATAGCAGTAGTTGGGTGCCGACCACACTGTGACGAGATTCTCATCGGGGAACATAAACTTGTATCCCTCCTGCACCAGTTGATGAGCACGAGCAATTAATGTCAAGTCGTTCACTTGGTTAAACTATTGACAACATGACAAACAGATGGATTAGTATGATTCGTATATAAAAACTAGCTAGTAATTATGACATGGATATCTACCTCATTAGTGACTTTAGCACCGAATAACCAGCCAGCACCGCGTGGACTCACGGCCCATGCATCAATCTCCTCGGGATCCGACCACATCAAATCTAATGGAATGGTATAATACAAGCGATTCATCAGTACAGAGATATACTAGCTGTCATTCACTATATGTGTAATTACCGCAGAATGATCCTTCATGTGGAATTTCTTGGCATCGATGAATTGTTCGTATCTGATCTAATGTACGAATATCCGGTGATAATCCACCATGTACACATAATATACGACCATCTACAATCTATAAAGTAGTATAATGAGTACATATCATTACATGTAGTAGCAATCAATGATTACTTACTGCAGCCAATGTCAAATAGTCGAATACTTGACAGCAATACTTCCACACATTGGCATTATTGTATTTCGTTTGACATTCATCTAGTAATTATATTAGAGGATGTTAGAGGATGACATACATCTACTGGTCAGATAGCCATCTTATAATTACCATAAAAACCATACACTTGCGTAATTTGTCGACTTTCATGATTACCTCGTAGCAATGTAATTTTATCGGGATAGCTAATGATTAATGAGTGTATCAATATTCATATTCATTTATATACTCATTATTCATTCATATGACGTACCGTGCTTTCAATACCATTAACATAGTAAACGTCTCTAGACTATAGTAGCCACGATCGACGAAATCACCCTTATCAATGATGCATGTGCGTGTTATTCCAGATGTATATACAATAGGCTTAGTACTCGGTACTTACCATGAAAATATAATTGGTATCGGGTATATCACCGCCCACTCTGAATAGTTCGAGTAAATCGTAGAATTGTCCATGAATATCGCCACAAACGGTAACGGGAGATCGAACGGGTTGCACGTTGGATTCCTCCATCAGTAGCTCTTTAACCTGTTCCCGTGTTAATGGCATACCGTTAAGAGCAGGAACTACCGTAGAGTCTACAAAGCCTACCTACCTTTTCACATAGCTTCTTTATGTCGGGCTCCGGTAAATATTGACACTGACGAATAGTCTCAAGCCACTGATCGGGGTCGCCCATGATGATACGAGGAAGGTTGTCGCTAGCAATCCAGCCTTCGCTTTGCTACAAGATACACGCTGCTTTTAGGCACTTGATCAGTGTCTTCTTCTTGTTTCACGACCTAGTAGGTAGCAGAGATCGCGAGATGAACTGGTTGCAGAAGAAAGAAATAGTAAGGGGAAAGATAACAGATGACACGGAATCACGAGTTATCGTTAGTTTAAACTAAAAATGGCGTATCAGTAGTAAAGGCGATACATGTACATTAATAGGACAAACTGGTTTGTATTAGTAATTTACCACAAAGCTACTCTTGTAACCAGTCTTCATAATGTTATTTATTACTGTTCAATTCAAGAGATTATACACACAACTAATGGCTACTTATAATGATGGTTTTAAGCCTACTCTAGACTATTGTAGTCTATGAAGTAGTCTCGTTTGCATACTCTACTTTCTACGTTTTTTTATTCGCCATTTTAACATTTAAAATTCCTATTACACTTTTATATTTAATCATAATAAAATTATTTAGTTGGTTGTGCAGCTACACGATCCTGTAGACCATCTCGACTAAACTCTTGCCGCCATAACAATTCATCCACGTAGGACTCGTCGGGAACGTGACAATTTCGCGTGCACGTATAGATGACTAGTGTTCCCCAGTCGAGTGCATCCGTAGCAGAATGATCGATACGTAGAAAGTTGAGCATTTGCGGTAGGATCTATCAAATGGAAATAGGAAAGAGAGGTGTAAGCATTAGTTGGCCAGCAATATGAAATGAAATGAACCTACTTGGAATTCAAAGGTGCGCTCTGCACCACAATGACCACACGGTAGAATATCGGCAGTCGTTGAGGGTAAGCCTAGATCGCTTACCCATAAAGGTTGCAATGGCTTTTTGGTGTAGTCGACACGAGCATAGCTACAATGAATGATGATGATGAAATGATTTAATAATCTCGAATCATACATGTCACGAAACACGGCCATCTTACCGTATCACTTGATCGGGATAACGAGCAATACGACGTTGGAATGCGAGGAAAGCATCGTCAACATGCACTTCCG
>JAIXMF010000235.1:0-21652 GCA_025201365.1 Syncephalis plumigaleata | reverse complement strand
GATTAGTATAATGTTAAAACAATAATATATATCTATATATTGGTAATAGCTCCTCAATTAATGTTAGGAGAATTCATGATGAATGATGAAATAACAAAAGTGACCATGAACGCGAATAATTTAGTAAAGCAATTATGGAAGAGTGATCACATTGAATCACGTAATGTAGTAGATATACGAGAGATCGGATGGCCTGGTGTCTCCAATGGACTTGGACTCAATAATTTATGCTGAATCATTTAAAGCATTAGTAAGTAGTTTGATTGCATAGTAATTGTCCTGTATTAATACATGTATACTAATCTAAATCTATTAAACAAATAGTATGGAAGATCCATTATAGAGAATCAAGACATCATTAATAGTAATTGGAAAGAAGCATCACTCACCGATGAACAGAATAGATATGCCACAAATTACATTCAAGTAAGTGTAGGATGATGATGATGATGATGACTCAAGTAGTGATAGATAATAGTAATGGTGTATTAACTCATCTTCTACACTTTACAAACTAGTCATTGTATATGATGTATCTAAAACTATGTACACTCCAACAAATATCACATGGCAATGCCACTGATTGTCAATATCAACGCTATGACGGTGGTGCCAAATCTACGAAAACTACCATTCACGGCTATTTACCACGACCAATTATTGGAACATCACGACAAACAGCAGCTCGTTCTAAGATTTCCATACCATCAATACAAAACATTAGCACTAATACTAGTAGTAATACTACCAGTAGCAGTAGTAGTAGTAAAAGTGCCAAGAAGATTACTACAAAACAAGCAATAGCAGCATTAGAGTCATATGAGAAAGCACGTCAACTAGCCGGCTCAACATCGTCTAATAACAATGTGACTGGATCAACAAAAACCACTGCTACACAAAGTATATCAACTACCTCTAACGATAGCACAGATGCTATAATTAACAAGCCAAAGATTCGTAAAGTACCACGTCGTACAGTATCTGATGCAATGGATAATGCGTTCAAGAATATATTTGATCAAATGTCCACTTACAAATCAGATATTGAGAAACGAATGGTAGAGCCTACTTCTTTAGAATCATCATCGACTATCGATACTACTACTACTGTTACCACTACTACTACTACATCAACAGTCACTACTTCAGATCCTGTACAAGTACAGGAGACTCTTAAAGAACTTACAGAATTATTACAGGATCCACAACGACTTTCTATGTTACAACAGATTATAGCTACACTTAAAGAACAAACACCATCATCTCATTAGCATAATGATTATTAGATTACACACAGCCACTTATTGATGAGTGATATGAGAATGGCCAGTCATTTACAACAACATCATATTAATTCATTACTATTACAAAATATCAACCCTTTTCTTTTCTTTTGATTATAGATTCATTATTGCATCTGTTCTATACATTCATTCATTCATACATATACATACATACATACATTATCGTAATTGTTTACATTTCAATAAATATACTAAATGCTAAACAATCTAATTTATTGTGCTGAAGGCAAGTTACGCTTAAATGATCCATACTGCGGTGAACCACGACCATTAATCACCGAATTGTAATGGCTTGACAATGACGGTGAAGTAGGTGGTAATGGCGTCATGACAGGCACTTGATTAGCAGATCCCGTAGGTTGTTGATAATGAATAGGCGGTGATCTACCAAATAGAGGTGCATGTCTAAATGGCGGTGATCCCGCTCGTACTAATGGATCATGATGTGTATTCATAAACATTGTATTCACAGGTGGTGAATGTCCACCAAATCTATAATAACATGTATGTATCAAGTAGATGTATAACAATGGTATGCGTTATCTCCTTACCGTTGATTAATATGTGATCCTTGATGTTGCTGATGTTGCTGTTGTTGTTGCTGCTGTTGTTGTGATTGTGCTATTGGCATACCTGCAGTTGAATGACTATGATTTGTATGTATAGCCATGGGACGTGGACTCTTCCTGCCCATTAATCCACTACCAGGTATATAGCCCATTGTAGTTGAACTAGCGGGATTATTGATTGTCATACGTTGACGCTTCTCGCGTGGTGATTCATGATAATTAGCGTTCAAGTTGCCTGTATTTTGTGTATAGCCTGTGAATAGATTGGATAAACCACTCGTAGGTGCTGTACTACTATTTGCATGATTGGATGTTGATGCTAATTCTGTATGATTTGTTGTAGTAGTAGTACTAGTAGGAGATGTAGCTCCAAATGAATATGTGCCACCATTTACTGTTGTAGGAATAGGCGATTTACGTACAAATAATCCATTATTATTACTATTATTACTTGCTACATTGGCATATATGTTTGCTGATGATAATGTTGATTGTTGTGGCTGTTGCTGTTGTTGTTGTTGTTGTAATGGTGGTTGAGTAATAGGAGAAAATAACAATGACGATGATGTTAATGGTGCGGTAGTAGTCGCTATACTAGATGTATCAGATCTAATAGGATAACTTGGCATTATACGTGGCGATAATGGTGGTGACCCTGATGGCACTAGTGATGTAGGTGGAGGTGATGCTGCATACATGGATGGATTCATACGTGGTGACTGCATTGCCGTACGACGAAAGAATTTGTTATCAATAACACGATCAAAGAATCGACTGAATCGTTCAGTCACCGTGGATCCATTTGTGAAATGAGATACAGCTATACTACACTAGATGATACCCATATGTATACTCGCTTGTTAGTATTCACATATTATAACTAGTTGAAACTATCGCTTACAAGTTGTACGGCATCACCATCGAATTCCTCGACAATGCTATATCGACGTGGTCGTGTATTACCATGAGGATGACTAAGATGCTGACTAGACATGGCCTCTAATCGATCTGCCATCGTGCCTACTAGTAGTACAGGTGGTGTTTGATTACTATGCTCAGTGGTTATCCTCACCTCCATATCTATAATACGGTTAGTGTCACTATTATATCAAATACGAATGATGAACAAAAGTATATATGCACACACACCTGAATTGCCTCGTCTTCTTGCTTGTATATTACCGCGTTGCATGGCATACGGATTACTCGTACTAGTAGTTAGTACGGGGCTGGCTACAGTGGTGGATAGTACATTGATATTACTATCAGAACTAGTGCCACCACCGCCAAATGCACCGGCTTCCGTGGCCTCTGACATCCAACCCATAGATGTTGGTAGGAGCGTCGATTCGATGGATCATGCACCAGGATAACGCCATCGACCTTCTTTTGCGCGTATAAACAGCGTCGTGCCATAGGATGCTTACCTGCTCCTGCCACCTCTAGTAGTTCAATCCAGCATCGTTTTCGTTGGTGTTCATATACCTACATATACACATATATATATTGTATACTATGTGTTGATACTTGTTGAATTCAACCTAATAAATAGCAACTTACTTTGACATCAATATGGAATCCAGTGGTGGCGCGTGCATCTCGTAGTGGTTCTTGATGACATAGCATGTGAATGAGCGAGCTCTTGCCCTAATCAACTCGTTAGTAAATACAAGGGAAAAGCGTGACATTTCTTTACGAGTAGACACGTACTACGCCGCGATCACCCAATACCAGTATGCGTACTCGGTCGCCTGTCTCTACTATACGTGTGGCACTTTGTGGAATATTCATAGAGAGAACAAAAAGAAAGAAACATGGTTGACTTGACAACCTTTAGCAGTAACAATTGTAATAAAGCCATCATCATCACGATTATTATTGTCATTGAATCTTGTTATCTTTATTCACATTAATCAATAAACACTTTTATCGAATATCATTTGATATGTATTTTTACTTATATGAATCATGATAGAATGACACTAGGGTTATTATGTATATAAATAATAGGAACTGCATCATGAATACTACACAAGAAACTGATATTATCATTAGTATAGGATAGTTCAATGTATACTGCTGTTACTCGCTTATTCCTCTGCTTCCTCTTCGTCTTCGTCATCATCATCATCTTCGCTTAAGTTGGAATCATCGTCATCGTCATCTTCGCTAGATTCACTACCAATAGAATAATCTTCATCTTCCTCATCATCGTCATCGTCATCGTCATTGATGTTGTTTCCATTATTATGCGTTGTTGTTATATTATCTATAGACATTGCATTTGTCTCCAATGATGATTGTTTCTTTGTTGAATCAGTCGATGTAGTTGTAGTATTAGTAGTAGATGCTGATTGTCGAGCATTTTGTTGATTTGACGGATACAATTCAGGTGCCTCCAATTTAGCCCAACGAGCAAATGCAATAATAGGTTCAAAGTCGCTTGCATCAATCATGGCAAACTCCACCATACGTTCTTTCTCCTTTCTCGGTTGACTACCACCATCCGTACTATTGGATTGACTAGAATGATCGGTGCTATTACTGGATGTAGGGGGAACAAGTGTAACGCATAGTGAGAATGTACGCGATGTGATAGTAGCTACTCCAATGTGCGCAATATCACTCAATGGAATAAATAATACGGGTTTACGAAATCCGAAAAATAATCCATGATCCATGAAGAACAAATAGCCATCCCGTGCCTTGACATGACAATGCACGTATCGACGTGGTGTGGAAGGAGCACTCTTACCGCCCGTACCTGTTGGATTAAATTCCAACGATGCTGACTTTATCTTATGACGCGTCCATTGTTCCAGTTGCTGAACAATAAATGATCGCTGATTAGTAACTGACGAGGTTGGAGCTGGTTCCACCGTCCACGACTCGGTATCATCGAAGCCAAATGTTACAATGTCGATGTCACCCTTTAATCCGGCAGCTGGTACGGTAGCTGGTGGTAGAAGGAACACAATGGACCAGTGCTGTCCTTTAGCGGTGGCAGGTTTGTCCGGTGTAGGTAGACAGAAGATATCCTGTATACGACTGTAGGGAAAGCTCAATTCGACGAGTGACTGATTGGCACGTATCAAGCGAATACTCTTGGCGGTAAGTTGCAAGTCCAATTTCTTACGTGGTGTTGTGAACGAGAGTGACTTTACGGTTAACACTGCTGGTAGCTGATCGTCCTGCATCATATTCCCCTTGGTAACTGCGCCAGTCTGGGCAGTTTTAAGCGAGTTATCGTCGTTAAGTCGATGCTTCTTGGATGCTGGCCCATCGTTTGTCGTATTGCCTGGCAAGTATCCCTCCTCACTGCATGGTCGCGTGGTATTCGCCAACTTCAACTGTTGCTCGAGTGCTGTAATACGATCGTTGAAATGCGTAATAATACGGTCTACGGTCTGAGCAGCATGTGACCCACTGGCTGCCAGTACACCTGCCAAAGTACGCGTGGTTGGATCAGTAATTAGCGATAACTTACTCATACTGACTAGACTGTCTCATGTGGTAAGCAAAGAAGCGACTCAATTAGCTAACTAACAACAACAACAATATAAAAAACAATATTCTGTGGAATTTAACAAGTAACTAGATCAGTCTGTGTCTCTACTACAAATTAGGTGCAAGTGTGAGAATGAGAACTACAAACACAATAGAGCTCCTGGCGTAAACACGTCTACTGCTTGTCGTAACATAAACAATGGTAATAAACAAAGCAAAGCAAAAGTAAGAGCAATAATTTAATAAATACGTATTGTAACATACAGTGTTTTTCCATCCAATTTGCGCATTTATCCTTTAACGTTTGCCGTTTATTAATCAATAGTTATACACAATAGTTAACATCATCATCGCATTGCTATTATTATTGAGTAGTTGTCATTGCCCTAGCAGTTGAGGGAGATGTTAATGATCGCGATATCATATATTGCAATTAGTGATAATAAATAATAGACACGTTGATAGAACTTACATATCTTGGATGCAAAGCGATAACCATTACGGATAAGTTGTTTTCCGCTGTTTGATCCTCGTTGTTGCACTGATCCTTCATTTCTTTGAACATCTTAAGGTAACACTACTGATGAAATGTATCTATAGGTATACATAATCCTTTCTAAGATGCGCTCCTTATTGCTCATTATTACTCCCAACCATTCCTGCATCATGAGATTGGTATCTATGCTGGTATTACAGCCATGTCCCTTCAACACTCACCATAGTTTCAATATTAAATATTGTTACATTATCCCACTATAAATATGGGTCCTATTTTGTACGAATTGAATAAACTTATCTTTACCTTCCAGTTCAATCGTCCCTATTACACTCTACTCACACTACCTTATTGTATATCGCGTACACATTGTGCTCGAGCAAATCGAGCAACCATAGCTCCCACACTATCAATGAGAAAGTGTCCTACTACTTGTCATGATCCCTTACGGTAAGTATACCTCATTACACTTTGATATTTATTACAGTATACTAATTCATTATTCTATTAGATGCACACATCGAAACAATGATTAAGAGGACATGCAAGTTAAAGGATTCGAGTATCGTTTGTGGAATCGGAGTTATGGTTGCTCGTCTGGATTTCATTCAAATCACCAACTACCTTCGTAGTGGAACCGATGTTCCAACACACCCTCATCCAAGTGTCGTTGCTTCCAATCATTCAAGACAAGGAGGACAAGGACATCAAAGAACCAAACAACAAATAACAAATTAACCAGGTTGTATCGTCAACCGCCGCACTGTCGCCCAAGCGACAAGGCACCCAGAATACAGGGGTAGAAATACTTGTAAGTGTTAACATCATCATTATTTATTCATAAAACAGAAAGCTAACTGCGCAAATTGGATGGAAAAAGCCTGTATTTGATTTAATTATTATTACAAGGAACTAAAATGAATTACACAAGATTATCTTGCTTATTGAATATGTTAAACAAACAAAATTTTATTACAATTATGCTACATATTCATTCAATACAAGTACAAATAATGGCCCAAGAAATACACTATAATTATTCAATAGATTAGTAAATGAACATATCAACTGGTTGATCATCTAGTAACATCTAATGACACGTAGAATACTATGGTATATGCTTAGGCTCAGAAGATAAGAGATTCCAATTGTGTTGCTCAGCACCGTGCGTTTATGCACTCTGCTGTCCCTAACAATTTATTCATCACGCCTAGTATAGCCACAAGTATTCTACGTATCACACATAGATGTGATAGACTAGATCCTACACTACTACATACCTCGTCTATCTTGAAGAGTAAACCATCGAAAGGAACAGGAAAAAGAAGAAGAAAATAAAGAAGAAAAATCAAGGGCTGAGCATTTTGCGCTTTATGAATACGTCGCTTTTGTTAGTTTTTAATTAAACTATAAGTTCTCCAACCGATTAACACTGCTAGCCTTTACTTTTTATTTTATTGATAGAACAATTTCAACAAGCTATGATGAATTGACAGAAACATTTAGTAAAGGACAATATGGATGCTTGTTTTATTCGGTGCATTGTTATAATGGCATTCGAGATGGTTCAGATAGCAAGCTTCAATCAAGCAGAATGAAATAATGACATAATACATGTGCTATCGAGCAACATCCTCTATGCATTGAGAAGCATTCATCAGTTTGTACAGCTTGATGTGTCAATTGCTACTATAGTTGATTTACTCGATTGCTCATCATTGACACAATCATATCTAGTTGTTAGTCAGCATTACGATTAAAGATATATTCCATTGCACAGCATAGTAAAATAATAATAACATCATTGATTAATATTCAGAAATAGATAGTAATGATATGTCATCAGAATTGTAAAGATGACATGAATGGTAAAGGATTCGAGTATCGTGTATGGAATTGGGATATGGCAGCATGTCTGAGTGTTATTCAGATTAGTCTCAGTCTTCGCAATGGAAACGGTGTTCCAACACAACTACATCAAAGTGTCATTACTTCTAAATGTTCAAGAAATGAAGGACAACAGAAAACAACTTAACCGTGGTGGTTATCGCTACTCACATCTAAATACGTAAGTTTTATTATTTATTAGTAAAACAAATGATTAACAGCATTAATCGGAAGAGAAAAACTTGTAGCAAATTTAGATCATTTACCTATCTGGCAGTATCTAGCAAAGCAGTCGCATTTCATCATATGGAAAGCAATAGATTCATGATGTCTCCCATTGCTCATGTCCTTCCTTATCTATATATCGATAATAAAACAACGCGTTCTATCCGAAATATCCTTCTACTATACGGGCTAAACACCGAAATAGTCATGATACACACGCACGTATACACATGTCGAACATGTTATCCATCCGTGGATTATCGCGTGTGTTGCCATACAGTACTAGTATGTGTTTTACTAAGCCACCATCCACTATTCGAGCATTGTTGTGGCCGTAGCCATCATCATCATCATCATGTGGTCTTGTGCATTGTAATGCAGCAGAATCAATTCTGTTAACAACGCGACCTTTTACCAGCAAATATACAACAATGCCGAATGCTATGAAACAATGCATATGCTAGAGTAATGCGTGTATATATGGATGTGTACTGACCATAGATCCATCTTGTGGCGAGTAGAGTCGCATGGACAATTTGCTCAACATACACGTGTATTGCAATGGCAGATACTACGCTAGCTGTTGCTTAAATAGCCTAGGATTAACGCGATAGAATAGAGAGTAGAAACAGAAATATCTCTTTATTATTTTATTACTTCCATTTTATAATTTGTGCCTACTCACTACACCTAAACGCCATTGCTTATTTGTTCTATACTATACATATACTACTATAAAGTTTACATCAAGTCTACTATTACTAGAAAGTGCTTTATTAACAAAGTAGGTTGCACATACTCTCGATGATATTTACATGTTATGTACCAAAAGAAAAGTCAGTCCATTTTGTATATGGCGTACCTACGCAAAACAGGCGTATTCCTCCTACTGGCCACATCGATCTTTTTCACTTTCCAACCACGCCTATTCACATACATCTTTGCTCTCTCGCTCTCTCACTATTTCTACTTTGCTATCTATTTATCTATCCACTGCACACATATTCACTCGCTCACTTGCTTATTCTTACATCACGCGTGCCCTTGCACAGTATAACTTGCCTGTCATTATTCACATCTCAACGCACTATTAGCGCCCATTCCGTGGTTTGTCTAACAGCAACACGGCAATCACGTGCACCTTCTACCTAGGCTACATTGTCTTCTTTTCTTCTTCTTCTTCTTCACTTCAACTGTCGTCAACTATTACTGATTGTTTATATCCTGCTATCTAGTCGTTTGTGCCGCGTGCTATTATGACTTTCCAAACTATTGCAAGACACGTCGACGAGATGTTAGAAAACCAAGATTGGGTAAGCTTATAGGAAAAGACGGTGATGGTACGCGCAACACGTTCCATTATACTCATCCATGCCACTACTAGTTCTCGTTGAATAAACTGCTTAAAGCAGATCTAATTGCTTTGTGCCAGGAACGCGGTAAGCATCCCTATAACATAGTCTATTAAAGCTATCCCTATTAAATGATATGCGTTTATATAGGTTTGGCCACAGACGGCACGAAAGAAGCGTTAATTCAAGCATTAATGGACTGGGTAGGTTGATTTCCAACTCAGTTTATCATCCATATCATGATGATCTAACCTTCGAGTCTTCATCATCGTATTCACCGTAATAACTGTAGAAACTTGGCATGCGACCAGTACCAGTACCAGCAACACCGAAACTAATGGCAGTTGAACCCAAGGAACCAGCCAAGAAAGCACCTGTTAACTCAGTGCAATTGAG
Source organism: Syncephalis plumigaleata (assembly GCA_025201365.1). Lineage (NCBI taxonomy): Eukaryota > Fungi > Zoopagomycota > Zoopagomycetes > Zoopagales > Piptocephalidaceae > Syncephalis > Syncephalis plumigaleata. Next base: position 11,916 of record JAIXMF010000235.1, on the reverse strand, counting down.
TCGAATGCTAATTGATGATGATGATCGAGCGGAAATCGGTGAGATTGCCTATGAACAACTCACCTATGGTCGTAAACTTGGTGCTGGTGGCTTTAAGGATTGCTTTGCTGGCACTTACAACGGTGTATGTATTACAGCATGTATGATTGGATATACACATATACTAATGATATAGGCATACGCGTTCAATAGAATCCAGTAGCCATTGGAGAGATTCGAGTTGGTGATTTTAGCAAGGAAGATTTCTTGGAAATCAAGCATGAAATCAGTGTACTCAAGTAAGTAGCACTAGAATGTTTGCCTAATATTCGTGTAGAACGATAGACTAATGTCAAAATACTAGACAACTACGACATGACAACATTGTTCGCTTCATCGGTGTCTGCACCAGTTCAAAACATCTCTGCATTGTAACAGAACTCTGCGACAATGGTGATTTGTATGACTACATGCGACGAGCTAAGAAACCCGCCTTCTCCCAGCAGGTAAGCTTTATTAACAAAGATAGACTATATATAATAGTAATGATAATAATGACCATAACCAATATGGTATAGCTCATGTATATGCATGATATTGCATTTGGTGTCTCTTATTTGCATACACGTCGTCCAAGTATTATTCATCGTGATTTGAAATCAATGAACATTCTGGCAAGTAAAACGTCACGTATCATTATTACATTCTAGCTAATTTGTACGACAATCAATCCAACAGATTAGCGGCGACAATCGAGCCAAGATTAATGATTTCGGTCTTGCTCGTATTCGACCACGAGCCAATACAATAATGCATACACAATGTGGTACACCCAATTGGTAAGTTATAGCGAATGAGCAACAACAATAATCATAATCATAATACTAATAGCAAATCATTACTGTTGATTAATTAGGCAAGGTAAATAAACATGGAGATACACGTAATAGTTGCATGTTATGCTATACCATACTGATATTCCTGCTAATAGCTCCTGAATTCTGGACACCTAATCCAAGTTATACGGAAAAGGTAAGCATACTGCAAGCGTACTAGTATACCATTGTACTAATTCATTAACATCTCATCATTTACTCCATCTAGGTGGATGTAAGTAATAACTAGCAAGACTATCGAGTAAATCGTGTTCATGACTAATATTGCCATATCAAAAGGTCTACGCCTGCGGTCTTATCTTCTGGGAGATTTTACAATGGGCAGCAGAACCATTCCCGTATCATGATCTTACTGAACATCAACTATACGTGCAAGGTAAATGATAACCTACTAGTTTTATTATATCTACTCTAATTGACTCATTACAATCTATTACCATTATAGTACGTGATAATGGACATCGACCATCCATGGCCAAACTACTCAAGTATCCCACACCGTTATTGCAGTTAATCGAAGAGATGTGGCATCAAGATTCAGCAAAACGTCCATCTATGGGTGTAGTTGTGGAGAGACTTGCTGATTTCCTATCCTAGATTCATTGCTAATAATCTACTCTACTTGTCGTGTATCGTGTGATATGATCATGCCCTTGTCCTTTTTGTTGCTGTTGTTCTTGCATCTTCATCATCTTCATTTGTAATACGACTACAACAGGAATAATGATACTCCAATGCTACTATTCAAGTAGTAGCAATAAGGACAGTAGTAATAGTAGTAGTATTAGCAAATCGTATGAGTTCTTTATTTTAGTATAAACCGTAGTTAATTCGTTAGGTTCTAGATAAAACATTCATTATCATATGAGTATCATTCCATGTAGCATAAGTAAATGTTGTAAGCAGTCATATCTCATGAAATGAAATGAAAAAAAACTATAAAAGAGCACCATCCATTTCCATTCATCTTCATCTCTATCACAATACAGTCTTCATTGTCACAATACTCTCGCTAATTTCCCCTATTTACACCTGTATAATTATGGCCTCGCACGACAAACTTAATCATCTTCCACGCCGAGATTACCGTCGTTCTCCTGGTGGTGTTCCTTCTTTGGCTCACCTTTGTCAGGCTATATTACGTGCAAACATTCATGGTAAGATACACTGGTGTGTCATTACTGCTTGTCCACGCTTGCTTACTGCTTCTCTTTCTATTAGCACTAACGGATATAGGCGACATTCCCTTTGAGCTAATTCAACCTGTACTCATTCGTTGTAGTGCAGAGCAGCTACTAAGTCTAGAAACTATCAATATAGTAAGTATGAGAAAAAATACATAATGATTTTATATTAACGGGTATATACACACACATAGTCATTACGCTCAGAAACACAAGGTAATATTATGATAGTAGGGATGACATATAGTATTTAGAATTAACTGATAGCATAATAGATCTATGGAAAGCACTAGTAGTGCAAGAGTATCCTAGAGTGGCTGCCGAGCATCGTACTACCGAGCAGTGTGAACCATCATGGCGTAGAATATATCGCGTAAGTTTTTATTTATTATATCCAAAGAAGAAAAGGAAAATGTATACAATGTGATGATTGACGCGTTATTACCATTCATTCATTCATTAGCGTTGTAAACGAGAGGAACAACACAAGATTGATAAATTACGACGTCGATTTGAAGAGCGTGAAGAAACTAAAAGACATGAAGCACAAGCACGACTACATAAGCAAAATACCGCACCTCCCGTATACTCTTATGGTCCAGCATTACCATCCAAATCGGCACTCAGTAAGTTAATGCTAATGATAGTAGTGTATTAAATGGATCAATCACACTAATACAGACATGTATTAGATCGAATGTCATTAGTGCAACGATTACGTATTCAATCATCTCGATCGTAAGTGAATTAACTAGTTAGTTAGCTAGTTAGAATACTATACAAGTACTAATTACACTGTAAATATAATAGACGAATGCAGCATCAACCTATAGGTCCACTAGCATCGTCACTTCGTACTGCACATAAACAAAGCCGTAGTAAATCACCACCCATATCATCTCCTGAACAATCATTGAAACCATCTAGAAGTCAAGCTAAATCTATGTCACCCATTGACTCTACTAGTTTCAAAGATGATATAATGTCAATATCAACAGCAAGTAAAGCATTGTCATCATCATCGATACGGGTTCGTACAGAAACAAGAACACCAGGTCAACCTGCCATTTCCATACGACGTTCATCATCATCATCAGCAAATAGTAATAATAGTAGTAACGAACAAAAGACTCCCGATAAAGCAGCGGCTAATTTCTTTGCTATTGTAAGTGTATTGATCATTAAATCACATCAATTGATCATTAATCATGATTGAATTAGTTGAATCAAGCTGCTGCCTCTTCTTCCTCTTCTAATTTACAGTTGAATAGAAAATACTAAATCAATTGTATAATATATAAATAGTATTACTTACACATGATTACTTTTGATTAGAAATAACAAGTCACTATAATAGCATCTAACATGAACATAGTAATTGTAAAGAGTGACAGCAATAGAACATGGTATGACTGACCAAGTAGACGTTAATGTAGGCACTGAATGAAATATTGATAGTAATGCAATAATCCATAATAAACATCGTAGAGAAAAAAGAACATCATAACAGAACAAATAATCAAAGTAGATAAACGCAACTGATTCCCGAATAGAGATTGCTTAAACCTCGACATCGGCCATGATATAGTCGTCGTAATCACCGCCTATACCTTCAATGTCTGACGTGGGATTAGACCCTCCATCACCTGGTAGTGGCAGCATACCATTACTAAATAGTAGTCAGTACAATACTTATATAGTAATGAGATTATTAATACATACCTAATACTATGCAAGGAAAAGTAAAGTATCCGCTTAAGTTTTCGATTGAAAAAGAAGTAGTTGTATGACCATCTAGATAGAATGGAAATAATAAGCGGATTGAGTAATGTAGGGTTACTAGTCTACTTACAACGAGCATTCATAAGGATCTGATTCGAGATCTGGTGTATAACTATAAATACTGCAATCATCGAGTTGAATAACACTGTCCAGAGCATCCCAGAATCGATAGTCACGCAGTATATGTCCTTGACCCATATTCATGAGTGTAGTAGTGATTGAATTGACCACTACATTGAAGCTTTCAACTTTGGAGAACTGTTCAGGTTTAACATCGCTAAGGGGGTAGTTATCAGGAGAATAATAAATAGAACATAGAAAATAAGCAAGTTAGCTATTCTGTTATAAGCATTAACAATTAGATACTGCTGCTACTACTGCCACGCTTATTACTAGGCTTATTACTTGTTACTTGTTACTGTTAATTACCTAAAGTCATAATCCGGAAATGAAGCATTGAGCGTGGCAATAAGGTAGAATAGAGTGCGTCGCGACGATGGTTGATCAAGTGGGCCAAACGGTGAACTACTTAGACTGCTTGCGTAATGAGGTGGTGGTGACAGGCTCCATGCATCGCCACCGGGCATTCGATGATCAACGGTAGGGCTAAGACTGTGTGCTTCGAGACTTCCATCGTATTTCTGGTCAATAAACCGCAATAGTTTCTTGTCGTTACCGGCGTGTTTGCCTGTGCCAACCATGTATATGTAGGCCATGAGCAGTGGTAAGTTTATAATATCCATGTATAAACCCATAACACTATTACAAATAAACGCTACTACTACTACTACTACTACTACTACTACTACTTGTATCTCCAAATGAGATAGTATGCATACAAGTCATGCATCTATACACTTCTATATGCTACGCTACCCTCATCTCCCTATTTATATTCTATTGCATGTCCCATTATTCGCGCAGCCCATAATCACCCGCCATATACGCACACGAATAGGCCTCGAGACGGCCGAATACATGACAGTCAAGAGCGTCGAAATCAAGCGCATTGCCAATGACTTCAAGCTCAGGTATTTGTAGGAATTTCATAGTCCAATGTCGTACTATATAGGTCGACACACAAGTTAAAGGAACTAGACAGAGTACACAACGCGTAGTCGTGTTAATATGCTACTGTTGTTAAGATGATAAAAGTAGTTGCGAGGTGAGATAAGTGTAATGAAGGAACGAACGAATGAAGGGAGGCAGGTAGATAAATGCTAAGTCGTAATATGGTGGAATGAATGAATGCATTAATGAGTGAGTCAGGTGGAAATTAATGTATGTACGTGGTTTATCCGCATGTGACATGGAAACGAGGCCGTCCACCACCACCACCACCATTATTACTACACATTCAATTTGCCAGTTTTTATTCTTGACAGTTCTTGTTACAACTTTTATGACATCAATGGTGCACGCGTCTTGTTTGTTTGGGATATCCAATCGGAAAATCAATCAATCTCTTACTCTCTTGCTCTCTTGCTCTCTCCTCTCCTCTCTCTTCTCTCTCTCTTCTCATAACAATAACACTTGCTAAGCAGACGGAATCCGTACAATTATTGCCATGTCGTATGCTATGTCGCGTTCTGCGAGTAGAAACCTACTGGCTGCATTGCGCTCCACCCGTGGGCCAAGCACTAGTATGGTTATTCGGACATTACACCAGTATACCTCGACTACTTTGACCCGTGCTAGCATGCCATCCATGCGATCTGGTCTCAAGTAAGCAATACATCAACCTAGTAATAACGAAAAGAGCAATAGAGTAACCAATGTTATACTAGATGCCAGTCGGAAAGGATAGCTCCCATTTATAGATTAGCTTTGGTTCAACAACGTGGCTATGGTAATTAGAACAAATAGCATGAAACTAGTACCACTTGTCATATTGATCATTTTGTTGTATGTGAATGTAATGACAATAGCGGATGTTACGGTAAAAGTGCCAGGTATGGGTGATTCCATCACAGAAGGCACATTGAAACAATGGAATAAACGTAGGTAGTATACGTAATAGTAATCAAGCTCTATATTTACTATAATCATACAATGTTAAATAATCAATAGAGGTTGGCGACTATGTCGAACAGGACGAGGAAGTCGTATCGATTGAGACTGACAAAGTAGGTGGATTACGTATAATGAATATGATTAATGTGTTCACATTCAATAATCTCGTAAATATTAACATTAGATTGACGTTCCAGTCAATGCACCCAGTTCTGGTAAAATTACTAAATTATTCTACTCTGAAGAAGATACAGTAGCCGTAGGTGCCGATCTATTCGCACTTGATTCTAATGCGGCAAAACCAGAAGGTAGATATACATTGTATTACTATTAGTATTAGTATTTACTCATATACATTTCTAATGATATAGGTGAAGCTGCTGCTCCTGCACCCAAGAAAGAAGCTACACCACCACCACGTAAGTTATATATGAAATGGAATTAATTGATTGTTAATAATACAATAATGCTTGTAATAACGTGTATTAGCACCACGTTCAGAACCTACACCTGCTGCACCATCTAAACCTACCACTACTACTACTACCACTACCACTACTCCACCGCCATCACCACGTACTTCGGCCACTCCAAGTACTTCTGCACCTTCAACCCCTGCACCTAAACCATCCACTCCTGCACCGTCCACTCAATCAACTGCTCCTGAATCCACCGCTAACAAGATTCGATTTGGTCAACGGGAAGAACGTCGGGTAAATACCTTGATATCCATATAAATGCATACATACATCTAACTATATTTGCATACAAATGATTAGGTAAAAATGAATCGTATGCGTACTCGTATTGCTGAACGTCTCAAGGAATCTCAAAATACCGCTGCCTCTCTCACTACATTCAATGAAATTGATATGACGTAAGTTGAAGTATTATAATAGTCATCTTCATTACCACTAACAATGTTAATCAGCAATATAATGAATCTACGTTCCACCTACAAGGATGCAGTATTAAAGAAACACGGTGTTAAACTAGGTTTCATGTCTGCTTTCGTACGTGCCTCATGCATTGCATTGTCTGAAGTGCCCATGGTGAACGCATCTATCGAAGGACCTAATGGTGGTGACACCATCGTCTATCGTGACTATGCCGATATTAGTGTAGCAGTAGCCACACCCAAGGGTCTAGTCACGCCAGTGTTACGCAATGCCGAATCAATGTCGTTCGTTGAAGTTGAACAAGCCATTAACGAGTTGGGCGTAAAGGCTCGTGAGAATAAGCTGACCCTCGAAGATATGACGGGTGGCACATTCACCATCTCGAATGGCGGTGTATTTGGCTCATTAATGGGCACGCCCATCATTAATATGCCACAATCAGCCATTCTAGGTATGCACGCGATTAAGGAGCGTCCAGTGGCCGTCAATGGCAAGGTAGAAATACGCCCAATGATGTACGTGGCACTCACATACGATCATCGATTGATCGATGGACGTGAAGCGGTCACCTTCCTCATTAAGGTGAAGGAAGCGGTTGAAGATCCAAGACGCTTACTATTAAACGTTTAATCTCTCACTTCTTACATAATAAAGCATTATGGCTTCATTTCTATTATTATCATATTATATATAAAATGTATTACGAATAGTATAACTGGTTTATTATAGACTGTAACAGCATATTAAAGCGTAGATTCATTGCTATTATTCATCAGATACATCAGATTCCATTGCATCACTACTCTGATTATCCTCCTCTTCTTCTTCCTCTTCTTCCTCTTCCTCTTCAGATGATACTATTTTAGTAGAACGTCCTCGTGATGCTCGTTTAGGTCTACTTGTCTATAAATCATATAAATAGATATACGCACATTGTTAGTAATTGTCTATTAATGATGATGATAGTAATAATTACATACTCGTTGTGGTGCTTCAGACATTTCTGTATCTGATGAATTGCTCATCATACTCTTGTTTACTTCTTTCCTCGCTACTGTATTGTCATCGTCATCACTATCTTCATTCAATGACAATGCTGGTGATGAAGATGCATCACTGTCTTCATCGGCTACCTTGCGACCCTTCACATTTGATACACGTCTTGTAGATGCTGCACTACCACGTCCACGTCCACGTCCTCTGCCTCTACCTCTTGTCTATACAATGATAGTAATAGTGCATTAATAATACAGCTAATCATAATACTAATGATATATATATATATATATGTGGTAATTACCGTTGGTGTGGAAATAGGTGTAGATGTCACACTAGTGGTATTACCACTTGTAGATTCATCTTCTGTCTTGACGGGTAATGCCTTCTTAGTTCTAGCTCCTGCTTCTTTATATTATTTATACCCATTTGTACACTTGTTAACAGATAGATAGATGCAAATCGATATTAATAAACTTACTGCCTCGTGGAGTTTTAGCACCAGGTCCACTATTGGCTTTAGCCGCATTTTCTAGAGTGGCCTGCTGACTGCCACTTGATTCTCGTCGTTCCACGATACGTCGTTCCAAATCATCGATCATCAATTTTATTTCTGTACGTTGTATCTTTTGTAATCGTGCCTAGATATAATCGATACATTGCTTTAGTTTTACTATGGCATGAGCTACTATTAGTGTGTATACCTTTTGAATAATATCGGTAAAGTATTTAAATAGCGTGTCTTCAAATAGTTTGTCTTCATAAAGTGGCATTGCATCGAGTAGCTTCTTCAAACTGCGTTCTGTCTTGAATGGTAATTGCGATAAACAGAAACCGGTATCACGCCATTGACGTGGATCATCGTTGTTCTTGAATCGTAGGCATAGCTTCTCCACTATATTGTCGGCATGTTTATCCTATGGATTTCCATTAAAGTGACAGTATATTCATTAGTTGACTGATTCGATTGTTTACAAGTTATGCCATCTTCTTACCTTGATAAACTCGAATAAGAACTTCATAATACGCATAAATTGCGCCTCCTCTACGGCATTGGCTCCCACCGACAAATGACTGATGATATCCGGTAAATTGTTGTATACCGCATTATCCTTGGTGGCCAACTCGGTAAAGAATAGTTTGGACAGATCGCTAATACGTTGATCTGGATCCTCGATACACTTGGCCATTTCACCGAGTTGTCCCTTGACCTTGACCATACCATTCAGGATTAAATGAGTCAACACCATCAGTGTATTCTTCTTCACCGCTAGGTCAGGATCGGTTAGTCGCTTGTACAAGAATGAGATGTTCTGTTCAATGAGATTGTTGAAGCACACGGCAATATCACCTAGAGCGATCATGATATTACTACGAATAGTGGGTTCTTGTGATTTCTCAAGAATTGTAAGTAAAAGCGGGAGATGGCGCTCACAATACTCGGCGCTCACACACATAAATTTGGTAAGAGCTACCGTAGCCGATGTTTGTAGGGTAACATTCTAAGCGTAACAGTATAATAATAATGATTAGAATATCATTATGATGACTGTTCATTTGTATATTTGTACATATTAACTAGACTTACAGAGAATGACTTATTATTCGCGCAAATGTAAGCCGCCATTGGTCCGAATATTGTCAATATTGATTGTCGTCCATATAGCAACTCGCGTTCCCGGACTTGAGCGATAGATTCGGCTACATCATCCTCGGCCGTGCCGGTGACTTGCTCCAATTCATCATCACCTTGAGCCGCTTTCTTCTCCTTTTCTAATGCTTTCTTTCTATCTAGTTGTATAGCAGCAATGTTATTATCATTACTATTCCATTAAACAACACATCACTCACCTGATTCCTCGTTCTTACGACGTTTCAATTCCACTTCGATCAGTTCAAGATGCACTATTTGCTTGATGGCAACATGGCCCGCCAAGAACATCAGTTGACTAAGTTCGTATGGTGAGGTTATACACTCGATTGCCTGATCCATTCCTTGACTTGCCAACTCCTCTCCCATTGCTTCATCATCCGTGCTTGACTTGAAAATACTAGCGGTTTTCGTACGCAATATATCTGTGCAAATCTCATCGGGATGCTCGCTCAACAGATAGATGGCATTGATGGCTTGTTCTGCAACAGAGAACCTAATTGTGTATGTGCATATGTATAAGTAATCATATAGCGTATCCTATAAGTATTAATTGCACTCTACCATTCAGATGATGTGCAAGGCGTTTCAATCAGCTCCTTAAGTCGTCGAAATATCGCGTGATCTTTCGGGAATCGTACTTGCTTCGTGTTCATTTCTCCTATTGATGCATTCATTATTTAGACAAAACTACAACGGTTTGCTTGTGCACTACGTGTATGCTCATTACCTTTTCCTTTACGCTTTGTATCCAGTAGTCGTTGTAAAGCGATACACGTGTACTTGGCTAGTGACAAGTCATCCTACATTGATGTATTAATAAATTACCATCTACTTACTAACAAGCTCACTCGATTACTTACACGTCCAAATTGGCCTAAACCAATCTTCAGTAATAGATCCACATTCTCGGCAACCACTTCTTTCTTAGCGATGGCCAACATTCCCAGAATGATTATGGCACCACGTCGTTGTAATGCCGGCATATTAGACTCTTTGTAGCCTAGTTTGTTTTGCCAGCAGATTAATCATTGCTATACAACATATATATACTATATAATAATCCACTTACTATAGACTGACCATAGTTTACGAATCACTTCGAATGGCACTAGATCCTCTGACATCATTGTGGCCAGCAATTGTTCCAACGAAGTCAACTCGGCAAGTGTCGTGTTAAACGTTAAGCTATCGGCATTAGACTAGACGGTCAGTGTAGTCATCATCAAGCGGTAATAGACATACCTAATCAATTTACGTGCCATCAGATTAATGTTATCCTTGGATGAAAGTGACGGGATAGGAGAGAGATAGAGACTTTTATAGCAGTCAATGAGTCGACCGCGTATACCCTTGCTATCATCCGATCCTGTATCCTTGGACCAGATCAAATGAACCATACGTCGAATACCCTCCTAATAAACGAGATATACTGATCAGTTGCCTATAGCTAATAGATGAATATAATGCATATTACCTGAGCAGATGCTATTTTGTAGTAATGAGCAATAACGAAGAATTCCATCGTATCAATGACTTCCGTCTTGCTAGTCGATGCTAGTAATTGGCATAGTGTTGGTATGGCATCCTCGATTTGACGTGCAAATCGAATGGCATCAATGTAGTAGCGTTGTAGCAATTGTAGCTTCATGTATTCATTCGCTGTTTCTGGATCTAATAGTCGTGGTTCTGTTTCCGCGACCATTTCCATTTCAATAGGTGCTGCATCATTATCATCGCCATTCTTGTCGTTCTCATCTGATGATGACTTTGACGATAATGCAATAGGATCTCCATTTTCATCAACATCCATAATGGATATATCACCTTCTTCGTTTTCTTCTCCCTGTTGCTTTTGCTGCTGCTCAGTCTTTGAATTGATCATTCCCTCGGGTAAAGCCATTGCCTAGTATACTAGTTGATAAGTAGATGTACGTATAATTCATTCGAATATCAAATACCTCTAGACGTTCAGTGATCGCTTGATATTTGCTTTCAAATAGAGTGATTGATAATTCGCCTCCATCCATGACAAACGGATGTGTCTCGACGAATTTGGCCAATACCTTGATTGCATTAGCACGTACATAACTACTCTTATCCATTAAACGACCGATAGTTAGTTCGACCAACTTTTGACGTCGTTTAGGGAATTTCGCTTTGCCACTAGTAACATTAATGAACATGTCAAGATCGTATTAGTTAGTTAGACAAATGGAAATAGATGGCAATCCCGTATAACTTACTCGCATAGTTTGCCGCATAATTGCAACACTTTGCATCGACAGAACGAGTTAACATCACGGAATCGCTCCTCGACAATATCGAAGAATGCCTCGATCTGTTTTGATTGTGCCTCATCTGGATCTTGTGATAATAGAAATACAAGAATGTAACCAATCGTCTCGATGACAGCCATTCGCATTGTATACGACTAAGTACAATATTAGCATCAAATAATAATAATGGCACAGTACTTACTTCACTGTCCAAGTGTTTTGCCAAATGCACCATTT
>JAIXMF010000234.1:0-21751 GCA_025201365.1 Syncephalis plumigaleata | reverse complement strand
ATATAAAAATGAAGCTTCCTATGACTTGCTTCTCGTTTATCAGTATCGTCTATTCAACATTCTACAACACATCTTTGTGATCTATCTGAGAAAAACAAGAGCTTGTCAACCTATCACCGCCAAGAAGAACGTCAACAAAATGGATAATCCGAATGGTATACTAAATGATCTACTAGGCCTATGGTCAGAACAGAAGACGACGAATAAACCGAATGATTCGGATCATCAAGCTACACCTTCAACAATGCTTGGACAAGTGTCCAACAACCATAAAAATGACAGCAACAGTAAGTATAATGTATTATCTCATTACTATCATAATCATATTTGATATGCATTATAGTATGCACTGCTGTACCATCATCTACACTATTCCAGGATTTAGTGATGGAGGATGATACGATGGATAATACTGATGATTGTGAAAACAATCCAAGTATCGCACTGCATCATCTGAACACATTCGCCGGTGTTAAAAAGAGAAGCGATTCCCATTTCATGAGTCAATCGCGTAATGGTCATAAGAAGCCTTGCAAAGATCAATTGATGAAACGCGGCAATGAGCATATAGGCCCATCGTACTTGGCCAAATCATCATGCCGTATACAGAAATCGCATCGTAGATATCATAGTCCACACGTTATACGTATACTAAGAAGCTGGTTGATGCAGCATTTGGATAATCCTTACCCGAATCCTGATGAAAAAGTAATGCTACGCGTGAAAACAGGCATGACGGCAACACAGCTGAATGACTGGTTCACCAATGCTCGTCGCCGTAATATACCAAAAATATTAGGCGAAAATAAGCATTGTATGAATTCACCGCAGTATGCCAATGCCATAACCATGCCATCTGCCCCAAATACGATGAGAATGACCACATCATTACCACAGTATCAAACGTATGACTATAATCCACAAAGTCTTGTAGGACTAGGATTGCAAGAATGGTCGATGTATGAGCAAGCATCTAGCCAAGCATTACCTGAACGCTCCATAGGATGCTTAAATTCACGAATTTAATCCAGCCTACGAACAATAATAATAATAACCTATTAAATACGACAGTTTTATATGATAATCCTGCAAACCTCCAGTGCCAAACCTATACTATGTCAAACAATGCATATGAACAACCAAGCATATTGCCTACAAATGAGAACATGAATGAATCTGTAATGATGGATGCACCGCTTGATACCATTTCCATGATAACAAACTATGTACGATTGAACAACATGTTAACATTGCATAATATCATTGCTGCTACTGCTACTGCTACTGCTACTGCTGCTGCTGCTGCTGCTGCTACATCAACAGCTGAAACAGATGATACAAATGATACGGATGAACTGAATTTGATCAATCAATATACGCTATAATCGAGTGAAAGAAATAATGACCAAGTTATTATGCACGCCATTAATCGTCAATTAACCCATATATCAAGATAGATTCATACGTATATCTCGACTCTGTACTCTACGTAGCATTCCCATCCGTAATTACAGGCTTACTCCATAACATAGCTTACATTTATAATAATAATAGTGTTAGAAGAAAATAAAATAATTTCTTTAAAATAAAGGCGCACACACAGACATATCCATACGTACATACATACACATATATAATGAAAAGTGAACATCCAAATGTTGTCAAAAATTCATTGGAAAACAGACATCCATTAGAGAAACAAATAACCGATGGATGTTGCGAAGGGAAGGGAGGAAGCGATCATGATCCTATAGCAATAATAACATAGGTGCGTATATCGATAAACTTAATACGCGATTAATCCATCGTACTTGGTTGAAAGTGTAAGAACAGCACAGCAATCAAAGAGAAGGAAGAGGAGAAGAGCAAGAGAAGAACAAAAAAGAACATACTTGCACGCATGCACGCATGCATGCACAAATGTACTCCTCCAACTGAAACGGCTGGTCTTGATCCTATCGTATTTATACCATAATCATAGAATAACACTATGCGTGTTCTCGCCTATAGCATTCTTCTTCAGAGTGTCAGAGAACTCGCTTTGTCTACTGACTATAGGGACAGCATCCCAGTGTTCGTGATGACTAGGGAACAAAGGAGATTGCCGCGCATTACCATTAGCAGTATTGTTATTGTACGTTTCTCCTATTTCATGGTAGTGATTCGTCGAGGAAGATGGCGAGGCAAGACTCGTTGTACTATTATGAGCGGTACGCGTAATCGAGGAAGACCAGTGAGACGGAGCCGGTGGCGATGGCAAGATGGTAATGGCAGCAGCAGCATCACCACCATTATCATCACCATTTGCCGATAGTGATTGTTGTTGCGGTAAAGGTGGTTCGCCTACGGGAACATGCTCGGCATCCTCACCTGAATTATTCTGATGTTTCGCGGGTATGGTGTGCATCGGGTACGCGGACAATGGCAGCGGTGGTACATATCGACCTGTTGCTGTCCCCTCCTCGTCTTCCTCCACACAGTGATCCGATCGATCCGTGGGACTGTCCCAGCCGTAGTTGGTCGTTTTCCTCGTCACTCGATGCTGCTGGCTATGCATGGACCGTGGATTAACCGAGTGTGCTTGCGAGTTCTTGCGTATATCGAGATCAAAGTAGCGTGACTGTGATACCATTTTAGTTTTACTGTCGCTCTTGTTACGTGTATATTCCATGTACTGACATGTGTCAATCTCTAGACCCGCCACGAATCGTTCCTGGCACCGGTTTCGATCGAATAGATAGCCGTAGATTGGCTTGCCCATCACCATCCAGAAGTAGAGGTTGCCCCACAGGAACGAGATCACCACGAGAATGTGCTTGGCCCAGCGATAGCGTCCGTATCCAGTGGCCATGAGTATGGTGTTAATGGCGAATGCCACCAAGAGGAGAATCACGCCGTAGCGTGTTTCGCGGTATTCGTTAAACGCGTCGCGTACACGTCGTAAACGCCAGGTAAGTACGGCCAGTGTGGTGACACCGATAATGACGCACGGTAGAAAGAGGTACATCGAAGCGATGGTCGAGAAACAATTGTTACTCTCATCGTCCCAGTAGAAACCCATCTTCTGGGGCATGGCACTGGACAGAATGGCGCAGACCAACACGACAAATGCGTAAATGATACTAGGAAGGTAGGTGCGTAGATTCCACGCTGACTGGCGTAGAATCAACACGGTGTATAGTCGCTGGTAGCGTAGGCTGAGTACCGCGTTCATTAAGCATACACCTAGTACGCATTGTAGCCATATTCCCCAGAGAGTACAATTCTGCAATATGCCCTCGTAGCCGAGAAATCCATGCGCGTGTAGTTTCCCGATCCAAAAGGCAATATTGGCCAGTAGCGCCAGCGCCACCAAATGCGGGCTTTTGGCTTTAATCGGGGGAAACGAGCGTTTGCTAGCGCGATGGCTAGACCCGCCAACGAGATGGTGAACAGAAGCGCGCCTACACACAAATTGATAAGCTCGTAGGTTTGCATGCCAATGGGTCCAGGCCGAGGTGCAGATGAGGAAGTGTTGCCGATGAAAAAAGAATCGCTTTGATTTGATGAGTTAGACGCTGTACTTTCCATAAGCTAGACGTTAATAAGTAGAAATCAACGAATAAACAAGCCAAATGAAATAGTGTTAGTCGATAAGGAAACAAATGGATTAGCAATGATGCAAATGATGCAAATGATGCAATGACGACGACGACGATAATGTTCGTAACAGTAGCTGTTGTGTTGCTATAATCACAAATGATACTGATGTTCAGTGATAGAAAAGATAAAGTATAAATGGTCGATAATGTTGTTGTAATATCGCGAATCAATGGACAGACCACTGATACAGTTGGTGTGAAGGCGATATGAAGGCGATGATCGCATACGATTAATCGTGCTGCTACTGCCGTTGATGTAATTGTTGTTGTGGTCGTTGCTCCTCTTATAAATGATAAATGTAGACACGACTACGAGCTACTAGTACAGTGTTCGCAAGAAGTGTACAATAAATCTACAACTGTGTAGTGTGCTAATTGGTATGAGGTGAGTGAAATGAATAGAGATCAAACCACTTGTATCCGATAACAACGCCGCTAATGCTAATAATAATAATAGCAATCGTAATAATATAAATGATAATATTACAACTACAACTATTATTACGATGATCAAACGTGATAGAGTATCGATGGACTGACAAGTATCAACGCTTTCTCTTCAGCTATCTGGCACTTGAATAAGCAGTCTCGCTGATCAATCAATGTTATAAGATGATAAAAGAAAGTGTGTTTCCGTTATGTTGTACGTTATGTGTGGGTGTGTGGGTGTGGTGTGTTTATAGGCCCAATGGATCCGTAGTTGTATGGTCAGAAGTGGTTACGTCTAAGTGAATGAACGCGAAAGGACAAGAAGAAGAAGAAGAAGCGATTGAACAATCTTTCTACTCTTCTTGATGCGTTCACTCCGTATATTCTTTACGTCAAAAAGTAAGAAAAGAAAAAGTGAAATGGCGTGATATTGTAGTAGATGATAAAGTGATCAAATTGATCACAGTATCAAGTGTGAATAATCTAACGGCTAAGAAGTCGTAACGAAGCCGTCTCTTTCAATTGTTTTACGGGCAAGAGATGGAATAGACGAAAAGAAAGAAAGTAAGAGTGAGTGAGCGAGCGCGAACGAGATAAACGGATCAATGGAGGCCAAATAGAAAGAGGAACCCAAATGGCACATTATTGCAAAAAGAAGCTTTACCATCGTTTTTCCTCGTACTGGACTGCGAAACTAAAATTGGCGGAGTACATGGAATGCCATTTGCCAAGAGTAGTAATCATCGAAGAGCTGGCATTGCCTTGTTCCACTGAAAATAAAAAAATAAAACAGCGATGCCATGTGTTTGCTTTGTCGTGCGGAGATACGAGCTCGCACTCTCTTTTCGTTCCGCGTCTCGTTATGGTTTCAAATGGGTTCACCACAGCGGAATATATAAAATACCTAACGACCATTGGTAGACGATAACTCCGTCTTAGCTCGTATCCTACTATTAGCAGCACCACTGCCATGCTGTTTGTAACCCTTTCTATTCTCTCCTATCTGTCGGCTCCTCCTCTCCACATACGTACATGTATGTATACACGTACACGTACTCTTCTTTTCCGATCGGTTTTACTTGTCCCACTTTGATACAAACTAGGTTACTCAACGGTCTGATTCGCATGAATGTATGATCCTGATTTTGTTAAATAGCGTGTGTACACCACCGTCACGCATGAAGTACGCTTATGTACAATTGCGTACACTTGTACACACATTTGTAAGATATCAAGGACTAGCTCATCTTTAGCAATGAGATCAATATCAATGTCAATATAATCGTAATACTAGCATTGTTTCATCAATGCTATCAAACTGAATAACTTGTTATCTTACATTCGTGTGTATAAATGCATCATGCCTCGTTAACAGCGCCAATATCGTACGATGTCAAACATGCTACGCCTGCCTAATTTGATCATATGAGCCATTAGCACGAGGTTATAGGTAAATGGTCTACTCAATGGTTTTAATAGGAAAAGACGCTGTCTAGATTTAGATGAAACATGTGTACAAATCAACCATCATCGTTGTTTTACTAATTCAGTTGGGGCAAGTCATGATAAGCTGATACTAATGTGAATGATAATCGCATACCCTTTGAACGTAGATAACCTACCTACTGTCGTAGACATATTCACATATGCCCTTTTGTAATTAAGAAAAGAAATCACTCACTGTTACAATGTAAATCAATCTATTGCGTATACTTGACATTATTAGCAAACAACACTAATGTATATATATACACATAATTATAATGAATAGAAAAAGAAATACGAAGTTATTATTATTATTACGGAGATAATAGTAGCAATAGTACTAGACAATAGTGTGCAATACCATGATGATTATATTTGTAATCAACTACTAAAGAATGATATTATATGTATATAAACAACACAAATAAAAAAGTAAACAAAGATGAAAGTAAGAGTAAGAGACGTCAATGATAAAGAAGAAAACATAAGACGTGTATAGTTAAAACAAACAAACAAACAAACAAATAGACAAATAGACAGATAGAATATTTGATAACGAAATGCACATAATAATGCTATAGCGTGTAGTAGTAATAAGATGATGATGATGATGATGATGATGATCAAAGAGGTAGACGATAGCCTTGATTAGAGATGATCTATTGTAATATCACATCTTATGGCATATGGTAATGAGAAAGGAACACACAACTAGGCCATGTATTGACCAGCGGGTAAAAGTGACTGAGGAAGTTTAGTGAAACTGGGCATATCTGATGGCATTTCACGTAGATTGGAGGCTGAACAAGATAATGCAGAGAAGTTGGGCGATGAATCGGGTGTAGGCCAGGGAGACTGAAGGGGCAGTTCAGTCGATGTTCGCTGTCGTGGCATGGGTGGTGGCGGTGGCGGTGGCATCATCATCATCATTGATTGAGCGTTGAGAGGTGGTGAAGATGAAGAAGTAGCAGCAGCAGTAGTAGTAGGCTGCTTTGTCACATTAGGAACGAGACTTGATAATGCAGGTAAAGGAGCAATGGCACGATAAGGATGCGCAGCTACCCGTTTGGCCATGGTATGTCGACGTGATGGTGGATGTGGATGTGGATGTTGATTTGATAAAGAATGACAAGATGTTGAGGATGGTAATGGCATGCTTACTTTAGAAGATACATGAACAGGAGAAGATAATACATGACTAGTTACACGATTATTGATACGCGAATTGATATTGGATACATTGAGTGCTTCATCCAGCGATTGAAGCGGTTGTGTATGTGCATACTTGACGAAAAGCAAAAGTTCTGCACCAGCTTCTGCATCACTGGTAATAGTTGATGTTGATGTTGTGTCGTTATTGGTTGACGATACAGTAGATGTAGAGGGTGTGGAAGAGGAAGCTCGTTGTGGTGAGTAGTCCACCAAATCATGAGTACTTTTCAACGATATGCCGCGCATAGACAAACTACTTGGCATTGTATGGCTTCTTCCTCTGCGATTGGCAGTAGCATCCTTAGCGATTGGTGTTCTTGTACGATCCGAAAGATCCAATTGAAGTGCACGTTCCAGCGCAGCTAGAGCGTCGTCTTTCTGACACGTAACACGAAGGGAAGCGAGACCAAGTCGAGCACGTAAACGGCGTAGATACTATACAGTAGAATAGAATAGAATAGATCATCACAAAGAATGTGGTTAGTTAGTGCGGTTGAACCAGACGAGTAAAATTACAGGATTGTCATCGTAGTAGCGCGTGTGTCGCACAAGGGCCCAGCAACATTATTCTCGTTTGTGTTATCATCAATTCTCACACGACTATGATACATGTATGTATGTATGTATGTATGTATGTTTGTGTATGTGTGTGGAGGAGAAACGCGAATAGCACCAATGAGACGCGTCTAGCAGCAGTAGCAGTAACCTGCATGTCATTCACAAATGGAAGAAAGACCGAGAAAATGAGGAAAAGTCAACGACAATGACAATAACAATGACAATCTAGGCCTCACAAATAGATTGCACCCTGAATCGTGCACGCACGCGAGAAAGAAACAGAGGTTGTTTTTGTCGTTTTATGTACACTGCATATGTCCGTGCATATCCATATAGACACAACAATCCATTCCATATCTCGCATTATACTACATAACAAATATCGATTATATCGTCATATATCATCAATAGCACGTTGTTTCATAGATGCCATCCAATGGAACTGCCACGCCACACACTACATGGCTTGTATTGTTAATGGGGCATCGGTGTTTCAAGCCATGTTATATGGAATGGTCAGCAGACCACACATAACATCGCTTGGTTTGAACATGTACACTCCAATAGGCAATTGTTCACCCTACGAAGAAGTAGAAGCCTGAATGTACAAGCTGCTCTACTAAATGATGCACACAACACGCCATCGATTATTCAAGTGGTAAGCTTTCAGATAATGTCAAGGCTGACACAAGTGAGGGGAAAGGCAATAATAGCCAGGTCATTCCCTCTCAATGTCATAACATGCTTATTGGCAGGGTAAATTATCAGCAAAAGCAATTAATAATATACAAGAGAAAAAAGCGAGCATTTATCTCGTATTATATCCATCATGAATATAACAATAATAGATATACATTTAGAATAATGGTATATGGATCAGGAGAAAAGTGCCAAGAATCAAGGATGACTCTTCATCAACGCTGCTCATTAATAAATCATTTAACAAACACAAGCATATTCATATCACCGTACTACATGTAAAGAGGGAACATGTGCCGCTTACTCACCTGTGCACTCTTGGCTGTTTGTGCAAATCGTTGGGTGGCAATAGAAGAAGAGTCACTAGTGACTGGCTCCACCAAAGTGGGTGGATTAAGTAGACGACCGAGGTCCATGGGTGAAAAGTGATGGAAAGTGGAGAGGATAATGCACACAAGCGCGTAATATACACGGCAATAGTAAAGCAAAAGAGAGAGAGAGAGAGAGGAAGGGGAAAGGAGAAGAAGCGTGAATGTGGTTCAGGTGTAGGAACAGGGTCAAGTAGGAGGAGAAAGCACGAGAAGGTACGAGAAAGAGGAAGAGAGAGAGAGAGAGACGTGCTACTAAGCGTTCAATAGGATAAAGGGAAATGTAACGCAAAGTCAATGTGACTGACAATAGGAAGCGAGAAAAAACACGGTGTAAGGAAGGAGAGTGAACAAGTGTAATGAGTAAAGGGTAGGTAGTGTAGAAGAGAGGAAGAAGAAGCAAATGCAAACGAGTAAACAGACAACTATCAACGACGACGAGGAGAAACAAAGGTGAATGAGTACGTGAGTGTGATAGACAAGTCGAGTAATAAGCAATGAAGAATGAGCGAGTGAGCGAGTAGGTAGAAGGGAGAGAGTGAGAGAGTAAGATAGAAGAAAGAGAAGGCGAGGAATGGATAACGAATGCAAAGGAAGCAATCGCGAGTGATATTAAAGCGATTAAGTAGATGAACCGAAGCGGGGTGAACATGTGAGCTCGAACAAGAATGGGAAGAGAAGGGACGACGATGAAGACGACGCCAGTCAAATAAACAGCGTGAATGTGAGCATGAGTGTGTATGTATGTGTAGGATGGATTGGAAGGGAAAAAAGGGGAGGAAGGCGCAAGTATGACCGAAAACGAGCGAGCAAGCGAACGAGCATGAGTCAGTTGACACGCGCCCGCGCATTTACGGCTTGTTCATCATGTCACATCCATTCACTCATGATGAAGGAATGCAATGCGTGGATGAAAGTGTAGAACCAAATAGAAGAAGTGGAAACACTTTTTCCTCTCAGATGACCATCGGAGTTTTATTATGTGACAATAGTGTTCCATCTATTACTTGTTTATACGACTACAACTCTTATTGATCGAGATACAGACAAGTTCGTGTAGAACTGTGTTAACAAGGATCTAGTAGTAGTAGTAGTAGTAGTAGTAGATGAATAAATGACGAAAAAAATCAAACGCGTCGCATCAAAATAGTAAAACGATGTGGTTATTAATGGTAACAATGACGTCAATTTCTGTTATCGATACCATTTATCCACTAGAATGACTCATATCATCATTCCTATATGCGTAAATGTTCTACGTTAAATACTACGAACTACAAAGGTTGATATACACACGCGTGTTTGTGTGCATAGATGTCCTACAAATAAACAATCAACCATAGTAGCAGCAGTATGCGTAAGCATGATCGACTTACCACTGTCAAAGTCTATTTCAAAGGCCACACACTAGCCACTCGTATACATTCTACACGAAGGATAGAGAATGATACTGCTGTTCTCTTTAGTCCATTGCCTTGTACAGCAAGCGTGAATACTAACCAAGTGGATACAACGCGGTATGGAGTATTTTTCTCTTATCTGCTCCGCCAACCATGGTTTCACACATTCTGTATCGCGGTCACGAGACGCGTGCCATACATCATTGTCTGTTATTCAGTCTCCACTTGAATGGCACACTACCATTACCGTAGATGGATCAAGGGTAATCTTGTACATCTACTCTACTATTGCTATTGTTATTGTATTGTATTGTAGTACCTTTGATTGACATTGTCACTTTGTATTGATCAAGTAGAATCAGCAAAGAGTGTATAAAAATAGTTGAACAGCAAATGACAACCATGCAATCGTCATTCTCTTGAATTATCTGTCGCGTACTGTTTATTCGTCCCACGTCACATGTCTGTCGCGATGTGGTCGCGTTGTTGTTGTTTAACTTACTCTCTGTCTCTCTCTTTCCTCCCTTGAACATTGTGAATATGCTATGGGATTACCCCACATTCTTTGTGCAGATGAACACGCGTGTCTTTACAAACCTGTTTACCCTATCCGGTCATGATCACATGAATGATGCGACAATAATGTATATGTATATGTATATTTGTGTGTGTATTTATGTGTATGTGGATATATGTGTGTATGTTCGTGAATGAACTAATATTCATCTATTAGCCTTGTAAGAGATAGTTGAAATTGATGTCATCATAAATGGTTAGAGAAAAAAGGGAAACATAGAACGGTATGATGATAAATAGTGTCATTGCTGTATCGACCCTGTGGTATACCTCAATAGTAGTGAATGTCCAAATGAGTAGCAGTGTAGAAAGAGATAACTATCATTTATTGGTAGATGACTACTACTACTACACTCTTTTTACACACAATAATTATTAATAGAGCAAGAAATGCAAGTATCAAATGGTTTATTGATGGTATGTAAAAAATAAGTAGAAAAAACAGGTAAATGATTATTATAATACGAAGTGTAGCACTGTCGAGTATATCAAAGAATAATACAGCTTAAAAAGAAAAGGTGAAAAGTGAATAGATAGATGATGTCAATGTAAAAAAAGGATACTATACGATACACACACATTCATAATGGTATGTATCTTAGTTGTCCTGTTGATGTAGTAAGAGCATTGCTTCTGCTGCTGCCGTACAATCCAATGGTGACATGTTGGATGTTACAATAGTGTTGTTGTTGTTATGATGTTTCATATTGGATACAGATGATGTAGAACGAGATTGACTATTATTATCACTATTACTAGTGGATGGTTTATCCTTTGTCATCATTAGTGATGCCTCTTTTGTCTTCTTCTTTGTTCGTCGTTTCAACATGGATTCATAGGGTGATCCAGGTGGTGGTAGTGCCACACAAGGAGTAGCAAAGTAGGCAGCTACTGTGGCACTCTTGTAACAAGCAGAACGTGATGGCTGTCGATGAATCAATGGTGTGACATGGTTTAAAGCGCGTCTTTTACGATGACGAACGTGATGATGATGATGATGACGATGTGCTTGCAGTAAATGTGATGGAGTCGTCCATGGCATGGTCATGATGCCAACCTCGTCTTCCTCTTCGTCTTCCTCCTCTTCATCTGTTGTGGTTGTTGTGCTTCTACATGATGATAATGGTACATCTGCATTGCTATATTGAGTAGAATAGCATGCATCTGTATGAGTGATGTATGACGATGTTGAAACTAGTGCACGGCATGGTTGCAGCACACACCGCCCAAATGCATCCTCGACTACTTGGGCTGTGCAGCTTGTCGCGTCTCGTGTCACCCCTTGTGTGCAGGTAGGAGAATGATGGATGATTTGCTCGGCTACAAGTTCATCGAATGATTTGGAGCACTGTCCTGTGGATGATTTGTGTATTGCCAACCCTAAACGAGAGCGTAACTGTCTAATACACTAGATGGCATACGAGATTGATGTTAGTCGTGGTATAGAAGATAGTCAGTAATAAACGCGTAACTTACTTTTTCAATACGTAAATGTCGTTGTAAATCATTCTTAAGTTGAGGCGAGCGTTTGAACTCGGCAATATCTCCACTAGACGATTGATGTTTATTCGAGTAAACATTGTCAGGTGTAGATGGACAACTAACATCATCATCAGCATCACTATTGTTGTTGTTGTTGTTGTCTGTAGGATTCTGATCGATTGTATTCCGACATACAACATCATTATAGCAACTGGTATTAGATGCATGCAATGATGCACGGAGTGGTGATGATGTGGCCTTCTCATGATGATGTGGTAGATTTGTCGTTCTTACTTGTAATGGTGTTGTACTAGTAGTACGTGGTGTGGTTGATGATTTGTTGTAGTTCATGGGTGTATTAGACACGGTCGAGTCAACTAGGATACGATTATTCATCGAGTAACAAATCGACTTTCGCGTTTTTTTCCGACCAATCATGTGAGTGCCATCATCATCATCATCATCAGTTGTAGTACCACGCTTTGGCGCGTATTTCTTAATAAACGCCGCTGCCGGTGAATTCTTAAACAAGTGTGCAGTATCAAGTGAATAGGAGCGATACATCATCATTTGTTTATCATAATGATCATGTCTCGATGTTGCCATCAAAGGTGAAGAAGAAGAGGAAGAGGAGGAACGATTCAAAAGTACCGACAAGTCATGCTTATCCGATACAACTAATGATGTCAATGGCATGATGTAAATAAACAACACTCACTCAATAATAACTAATCCAATTCAGCCTACTATGAGAGTGTATAGCGTAGATGATAAACAAGTACTAAATACAAATGGATATACCATACGGCTTATAGGTGTAGTGGACAAGAGATAAATAAATCAGTAAGACGCGTATTAATTACTACTTTTGTTCACAGTAGTATATGAATGATATCAATACGAGGAAGAAGAAGAAAAGAAGAAGCAGTAGTAGTAGTAGCAGTAGTAGAAATAAAACGCGTAATAGTAAACAAACAATAGAATATCCAGCTGATATCACATACACACTGTAGTAGGTGTGATCATTCAATGGGGATTTAAATGAGACTATATGTGGAATCAAGGCTTTAATAAACATACGAGTGTAGACGCGTTCAATCTAGTGTTGCCCTAAACGTTTGTTTTTACTAGACTGCGTCGAAACGCGTAACTCACCAATGATTGGCTCTACTAGAGTAGGGGCGTGTCTTAAAATCGAAATGTGTAAGCAGTCACACTTGATTATACATTTCGATTATTGTTCTTTACAAGCTACTTAAAATACGTAACAATATACTATCTAGATGAGCTGTTATCATAGTGTATATGCATTATAGTATTAGTTGTTGTTATAGATATAGACAATATCATAGTATTATAGGAGCATCTACATGTCGATTTCTTTTGATCAATGTCCACGATTAAATGAGATACTGGTTATGTTAAATCACGTGATTTGATTTGTTTTGATTTTGTCTGTGTGATATCTACACAAATCATTCGTCACTCGTTATTTGTCCTTCCCGCTTACTTACTAGCACACGAACGAACGAACGAACGAGTGTACGTACGCACACTAATCTGTTCAATCGTCTATTTACAGTGAGTCATTGTAGTGGTAACGACGATTGTATTCATTCTTTAGCAAGTCAGTGCGCAATTTATTATTAGATGGTATAGGTGAATACTGGTTAGTCATCGCCTGGTTATTTGCACAATCTGTTTCCCCCTCTCTCTCTCTCTTCTTTTCTACAACTGGTATTTTCTTGATATAAACACCGCATCGTGTAGTCATCGCACACAATGCCGGCAGCACCACGCACTCGAAGAACAGCGGCGGCAGCAGCAGCATCTAGAAATAGCGAGCAGCGTGATAGCATACAAGGTAGCTCAACAGCATCAACGCGACGTCAACCACGAATAAGAGATAGAGTGATTGAAACGCCCACCATATCAACGCGTTCTAACAGAGTGAGTCGCACGGTTACAAGCCGTAGTACTACAATCCATGTAACTAGAAGACGTGTAGAATCAAATACTACGCATACAGACATTGGTAGAACAGCGCAGACAGCTACAGCAACTACACCAACACCAGCAGCATCTATTCGTCGTGTAAACTCAATAAATAACACATCAACTACACCTAATGCTACAGCAGCACAACATACAAATCGGAATCGTACGATAGTCACACCGGTGAACACACAAGCAATATCACCACCTATTGGAACGCGAACACGTAGACGTGTACAACAACGAGAACAGCGCGAGCAGCATCAGCAACAGCAGCAACAACGTCATACACCTCAACTATCTCGATCATCCGATAATTTATTAACTGCAGACAATACAAATAACTATCATACACCATCTGCTATTGTTGCATCGCAAGCTTCTTCTTCCGCTTCTTCTGCTTCCGCTTCATTATCAGGTAGTGCCAATCCATCTTCAGTAGAATCAGCATCACATGGCTCGGATCAACGACATCGTCAATCGAACATTCAAAGAAACATGTCATCGGCAATCGCAGAAGCACAACCAAATATTCAAGGATTCTCGCAAACCGCACTAACACCGAGATCCTTTCCACATTCACCGGCACATGACACGCAACAATTATATCTGCAAGGTTCACCGTCACATCACAATATCGGTGGACATATATTGTCACCAGCTCGTGCTTCCACTCTATCAGCACCCTCTTCTAATTCATCGGGACATACGATCAATCGATCCACCGTAGCAAAGAAGCTTAATCATCGACGATCGAATCTATTTGATGTGAACGCGAATGAAACGATGAATATACCAGAGGCTAATCTGACTGATGTTCAAGACACGCAAGTATCAGACTCGGATCTAGTTGAGCGTATTCGATGTTGGCGACATGATGCGATGCAACAACATCTATATGATAGTGCAATATTCTGGGGTGACAAAGTGGTGTCAATGACCAATGATCCCAATGATATATTCTGGCTAGCTCAGGTCTACTACTTGACCGGACAATACGTTCGAGTGGAGAAATTATTAACGAGAAAGCACTTGCTTAACTCGAGTGTAGCCTGTCGTTTCCTAGCTGCTCAATGCATGGTAAGATGAATAGACATTGCGATAATAACATGCTTAATTATAAACATGAGTATAGACGAAATTAAAGAAATGGCAAGCAGCTCTAGAAATACTAGGAGAGACCAATCCATTTACTAGAATGAATGGTAATCTAATAATGTAGAAATAAGATGTGACACAATAACCAACTATTATTATAGGCAATGGACAAGTTAGTCAAGTAAAGAATGCACCGGAAGGTATCAAGGTAAATAATGACAAATACAATGTGTGTGTATATTTACTTATTTATCATTATCAGTTAGAAGCATCCATGTGTTATCTAAGAGGACAAGTCTACTTGGAACAAGAGAATGTAAAACGAGCCAAAGAATGTTTTAAAGAAGCATTGAAGACTGATATCAAATGTTATGAGGTAATTATATCAATTGTATAATGAATAATATAGATCATGATGATGGCTAATGACAATACTATTAGGCATATCAAGCATTAGTGATTAATCAAATGATGAAACAGACAGAAGGTGAGTTTAATGAGGAATATGGGATAGTAATACAGTCTATTAACATTGTATATCTAGAACAAGAGTTTCTATCCTCATTGGATTTCACTCAGTTGAGAGAGGAAGATGCCAAGTTCGTTCGTAGTATTTATACCATTAAGCAACGCATGGTAAGTACATGAAATCTAATCATAATGTGTTAGTTGATTGGTTACTAATACTATCATTCTATACATGGTATACTACAGCCATCTAATAATAAGGAATTGCTACCGCTTAAGCGTACACTTGAAGAGGAATATGGACTAGTAAACAATGTTGATGTTGAGCTTAGTATAGCTGATAGTGCATTTGCACGTGGTCGTTTCAAAGACTGTCTAACCATTACTAAAGGGTAAGTTATTTATTGGTATAGAAGCTAGCTTGTATACTGATGCAATGTAATTGATATAGACTACTCAAAGTGGAGCAGTATCATCCTACAGTTCTAACCACACATATTGCATGTCTCTACGAGTTACGTGATCAACATCGCCTTTTCCATTTGGGTAAGGAATTGGTGGATCGATTCCCTGAATTACCGGTCACTTGGTTCTGTGTGGGTTGCTACTACTTTTCTGTTAAGAAAACAACAGAAGCACGTCGTTACTTCAAGTAGGGAATACAATGACATGCACCTATTGTAATTGATAGACTAATACACCAATGAATAATGATGATGATGATGATGTAGGAAATCCTCACAAATGGACACCAACTATGGTCCTGCACGTATTGGCTATGCTCATACATTTGCTGAAGAAGGAGAGTATGATCAAGCAATTCAAGAGTATTCCAGTGCAGATCGACTATTTCCCGGGTAAGTGAATGATGCCATTCTATAATGCGAATACTAATGCTATATTGCCTTCATTTATGTGAATATATATATATATATAGATCACATTTCCCTACTTTATTCATTGGCATGCAATTACTAAAACAGAAAAATCTAAGTGTAGCTCAGGAATACTTGTTGGGTGCTGCCGAATTAGGTCCTAGTGATGCACTACTCAACAATGAACTTGCAGTACTTTATTACGAACAGAAAGAGTAAGTGACACACACAATTCTATCTATTGATGCATCGATTTACATTCAATGGAAATAGATACGAGAAATCTATCGAGCATTTCAACATGGCACTTGACATGATTAAAGAAATGGAGTATGATGCATCTGTTGAGAATGACATATGGTCCAATCTAGGTCAAGCTCATCGTAGATTAGGGTAAGTCATCATGCTAGGTGAATAATAACTATGAAATAAACAAATAAATAAATTAGCAATTACGAGGAGGCTAAAAAGTGTTTCATTAAACTGAAAACACGATGTCCACGACGAGCAGATGCTTACACCGGTCTAGGCTACGTTCATCATGCAATGGGTGACATTGAGAAGGCCATTGAATACTATCATCAAGTAAGTAGCTATTAGTCACTATGCTACAATGATGATCATGACTAATATTGCTGTATGTTATAGGCATTAGGGTTATCATCAAACAATCCATTAACTACTGAGTTATTGAATATGGCAATACAAGAACAGGTAGATGGTGGATTAGCAAAGATAGCTTCCTATGATGAAGTGTCATTCTCACTAGATGATCTACCATCAGATACATTGAGTATAGAGGGTACTGAACAGAGACCACTTACTGCTAGTTTAAATGCTTTCATGTCATCACATCAACAACATACTAGTAATAATGGAGACAATGATGATCATGTTGAAGGAGTAGATCAACAAGATGATTATCATCACATTGATAGTGAAAGTAGTGGTACAGATATGAGTTTTGACTAATTAATAGAGGAATTGGACTGTAATCATAGCAAATACACCGTATATTAGTAATAGTATCAATAAAGTATAATCAAGCCAACCTATTTTATTAATGCTTTTCTACTAATATGAGTTACGTGGACAACATGGATCAACGTTAAGGGAAAGATGAAAGAATGAGTAACAGATCAATAGATGTGTCTACTACGTGAAGAGGATATTAACGCATTTCAGCGGGGAATCCGCTAAATTCACCTAGCACCTCCACTGTATTCTGAGTAGATACATTACGGAAGGATAGCTTGAGTCGTAAACGGATAGCCGTCTAATAAATGGCAATCATAAGTTAATACGAGGATGAGTGTGTTACTATTTGTCACGTACCTTATTAGGATTAGCAATACGAATGACTTGCTGTACAGTTTGACCTGACTTCACGGTAGTATCGGATACAGGAAGGAATTGAATCTTTTGAGTCTATTATACATGTATTATTACTACACTGATCGTATAAATGAGAATGATAGTTAACAAATACCTTTGGTACGGCAACTTGGAATAGTAGTTGATCGACAGTGGCACCCACTCCAGTATTCGTGAAATTAACTTGAATGTTCAATACATTAGGGTTCTGTGTGTCTTTACTCGGTGACAATGTCACTAGTAGACCATGTTGATCGATAGCTGTATAGGATGTATTGGTGGGTGGTGTAGCTACATCAATACCTAGACCTGTAGTTGTACTAGTAGTAGTAGTAGTAGTAGGTGCTGGACTACTAGTGAAAGCAGATCCGCCTAATTGATCCAATAACGATGGTGTAGCATTGCTGGATGGCGTAGTACTGATATTAGGTGAACTGGTAGTGCCAAAGATATCTGTGATTAGATTCATTGTTGCTGCTGTAGATCCTGATCCCGTTTGATCCTGTGGTGGCGTAGTAACTGGTTCATTGACCATTAGATCCAGTAACTATAGAATAATAAAGATTAGTGATATTCAGTAATTGTATTAGTATAATGACATACATCAACAGTTGCACTTGTTGTCTTTTTGCTTGTGGTGCCAGATGTTGATGGACCTGATATAAGTGGTGCCACCTTTTCCTCTTTAATCTCTGGAACAGGCATACGCTCAAGTACAGCGGATCGAATATCGCCCAGACTGATAAGTGCCGCGTATTCCACGGCTCTTTGCTGTATCTCAACATCGACTGCGGTCTTGTAGCGTTCAACCAGTTGTTGCAGACGATGGAGTACATTACTCGATTGGAAGCGACCCGTTAGCTTGACAGCTGCGGTAAGTGCATACTCTCGCACTGTAGTGGTGGCATGTGGACTATTCACTATCGTGTCTAACATGTCAGCAACATCCTTCTCCGATATCTACCGCAATAAATAACAATGGATAGTATGAGTGAGTATGCAATACAGGCTAGAATAGAGTAACTCGATAACCCACCTCTTGTTGTAGCTTCTCCTCGTCAAAATTACTGCCTCCTTGCACGAGAATGTCGCCGTATTCACCCATAGTCCATAGTCCAGCCAATATTAATGCTTCCTATTATGGTGCATTTCATTAGTATATGTCTACATCAATGATCTAGCGTAATAATTACCTGTGAAACATCCTCCTGTAGGGCTACAAATAGTTTGCGTACAGTATAGCCGTGTAGATCACCGGTTTGACTAACTAGACGTAGGAATCTAGCAAGTATATCCTCCTTAATTGAATTGCCAGCCTAATTCTGAAGTAAGTACAAGCTGTTATAGTATCTTATTCATTCATTCACTTACCAATTTTAATACGCGTAATACTGTATCAATGTGCCAGCGTGGATTAGGCGCGTATTCACGTGCTGCCTGACAAATTCGCGTTGTCATATTCGGTTTGAATTCTTCATCGGCTGTTTCCAGGAATGCTAGCAGTTCACGCGTCATTACACGCACATTTTGTTCGTTAATCAGTGCAAACGATAATTCCAATGCTCGTCGACGAATAGAAATGTCAGCATCGTGTAGACATTCGAGCACGGTGTTACGATGTCGCTGTACTGCTGTATGATCAATGGCCATTGTCTTTAACAAGGTGTTAAGAGCCACATAACTATAAGCAGAATATATTAGTTAACAATAATCGTATAGTTCAATTCATGCCTATTACCGAATATTGTTATCTTTGTTGGACAAGAAACGACCCAAGATATTGACGGCCAATACACGCAATGCCTGATCAGACTCGATGGCCATAATGGTCAATACCGTTTCGTATAGAATGGCATTACCAGCATTCTTGGCACCATCAGTATTGGTGGCCACCTAATATGTATATATGTGTCAGTTTGTATACTAATTAAATCTAATGCTATCGTATTACCTGAGCCAGTACATCATTCATTAGTTCACTTGCTTCATTGTCACCATGACCTAGTATACGTAGTAGTCTCAATAGTTTGATCTGAACAAATGGATCGCTAATGCCATTCACGTCATGTTCCGGCGAGAAACCAGCCGATATTAATGATTTCAATCGACGTATAACTGTTGGCACCATCTACACGTAGTATAACAGTAATTAATGATTATGAATAACGAGCAATTCAATCATTTATTCCACTTACTCGTCTAAACTGCTGCAATGTCTCTTCACTTCTCTTGCATAGCTCGGTAATAAGCGTAACGGCAGTTAGCAGCACACCATGATTCTTATCGTCAAGTAGAACTTCAACTCGATCGACAAAATGATCAAGCAGATCTGGCACCTTGTGAATGATACGTAATGCACATAAAGCTGCCTAGTTTATGTTATTTCATTAGCTTTACTATACTAATACTTGTCCTTTCCTAGTAGTATGAATAGTCACCTTCTTACGAACATACGCATTGGAACTGGCCAGCAATCGTTCTACCTCGTCGCACAAGTCTCGTGCCATTTCTGATGAGGCAATATTGCCCATTGTACACAGCGCTAATCCAGTGATGTACATGCTAGAATGATGCATATCACTACGTATTTATCATTAGTATAGCAGCAGCATTGACATAGAATACGTACTTTTGCAACGAATTAGTCACTAGAGTAAGTGTTTCCTGCTTCTCATCGAGCAACAACATGATTCCTAGGTAGCCCAAACGTTTATCGGTAAATCGCGGTGATGCCACTAGCTTTAGACATTCAATTTGACCGAAATAAGACGGATAACCCAGCATATGTATGTAGAGCAGCTTGGAGATATTGATGTAGCGCATATCAGAGCTCTCCTCGCGAAACGAAGTACGAATAGCGGCCGATTCCTTTTGAATAATAGCACGTTCATCAGCGGCAGTCTTGCAGGACCGCACCGCCTTGATGAGGTCTAACGGCCACGAACCAATTAGTATGCATGCATATATGCAAATAACTCAAGCGCGTCTCACCCTTTAAACGATAATAGACCATGATGGATGTACAAGAAACCCGACGGATGAACAACCAGTAGAGACACGACAAGAAATAGACAGATGGCAGTTGGCGATAAACGTCGGATGACAGAATGGAAATATCCACGTAAGTGAAAGTGGGTAAACGTCGTCAATGGTCAACCCGTGTATCACCACAATCGTACACGATAACAATCATAACACCGTAGCATATCATATCATAAATACGCTCTCTTTCTATGCTACTTGTCTCTTTGCTAAACTACATACAACCTTACATATTCTCTAGTATAATAAAATAGAATATATATTCATCTTATGCAGTAGTATCACGTGATCTAAATAGCAACAAAAAACAAAAAGGAATGCGACTTCCCCGGATCGAACGGGGGACATTTAGAACTTCAGTCTAACGCTCTCCCAACTGAGCTAAAGTCGCTTGTTAAAGATTTAGGGATTTATACATATGTATAGTGGATAGTAAAAAAGCACCAAAAAATGAAATTTATAAAAAATTACGCAATAATGGTCCTATAAGCATGTATTCCATATTTTAGTATCAATAATATACTCTCCGTTGATTTTACAATATAAACGATGCATACTTGTATTATTTATCGCGTAATAATTGTATATAATAGCAGAAAAGAAAGGAAGAAAGTGCTAATTCACTCGACATTTAGTATACAGTATCTTTTTATATAATATCTTAATAGAACAATGATATACGTTAGTCTAGTGAACTTACGGGCAACATAGCTTGACCTTTGGTTAATGTCAAAATGACCACGCGGCTATGCTAGCCTTAGCGTATGTGCACAGGTGCATACAGATACAGTACCGCTTACCATTGTAGCGGTGAATATTCGGTTTTGTAGTTAGCACGCTACATAATCTATATTTGGCCACTGCAATCAGCACTGCCAAATTTATACTAATGAGCATGTGAACGATGGTCCCCTTGAAGGTCGCTTTCTCAAGATCAATAAAAAATGCCACATACTACTGAGCTGGTTGCTTTTATCGTATAACTCGTGTACAACGAATACATGCCCATAGCGCCATGAACACGCAAACGATATAGGGCATATTACATT
>JAIXMF010000233.1:0-21765 GCA_025201365.1 Syncephalis plumigaleata | reverse complement strand
GCTTAGTCGTCACTCCTCTTTTTCTCGTTTATATACACGTTGTTGTTGTTGTTGCTCTTCACCCATCCACTTATTCATTACACTTTCTATTCGCTGTTCTGTTTTCTTCTTCTCCTCTTCTGTTTAATTAGTCTGTGCTTACTATATCTGTCCACTATAGCACTATTTGATACGCTAACAATAACAATAACAACAAGGTGCGACTAATACGCTCATATTAACTTGATTCCAACCAGTGGTGGACAGGTCCCACCTCTATTCAACCATGGCTACGACCACTGGTCAAGGATCAGACCCGTTGAGTCGTATCTTCAACGATCTAAAGAGTCGGTATGTATATATGCATTGATAGTGTTGAAGAAGCAATAAGCTATTCATCTTGAAGTACATTTCAATTGATATATATATTAATACAATCTATTACTATAGTTCGGAAGAAGTTCGTATAAGAGCAGCTGATGAGTTGCTTGAACATGTAAGTAGTTGTTATCAATATAATATAAATGGATTGCTTATTATACTTTATATATAGGTGGAGACTGTATCTCATGAATTGTCGGCAGAAGCAGCAGCTAAATTCAATAATGATGTCAATCTTCGTGTATTCGAACTTATAGATAGTGCGGATAACAGCGAGAAACTAGGAGGCATTATTGCATTAGGTAAACTGATCATAATAGTGTAGTAGTAGTAGTAGTAGTAGTAGTAGTAGTAGTAGTAGTGTAGTAGTAGAATACTAATACTGCTCAATAGATCGATTAATCGACTATGAAGGAGAGGAGAATACCACTAAAGTGACACGATCAGCGCATTACTTGCATCGATTATTATTGAATAATGACACGCAAGTAATGATTGCTGCATCGAAAGCATTAGGTAAATGTCTTGACTACTAGCATCATTATAATGAGTAATAACAATAGTAATAACTAGGACATCTTGCTCTGGCCAGTGGATCACTTACGACAGATGTAGTAGAATCTGAAGTAAAGCGTGCATTGGAATGGCTACAAGGTAATGACATTGCTCTATATATATTATACTGTGTATACTAACTTGTTACTATATAGATCGTAGTGAACATCGACGTTATGCGGCCGTGCACGTTCTAAGTGAATTGGCTCGGAATGCGCCAACATTCATTTATGCCTATGTACCGCAATTCCTTGATCTATTAGGTCGGCATTACGTGATTCGCGAGTGGTAACACGAGAAGCAGCAGCTGATGCATTAAGTGCTTGTCTAGAGATTGTTTATCAACGCGAGAGTCAACAGCGTATTCAATGGTATCGCCGTATTCTAGATGAGGCTAACAAAAGCTTAAAGGGCGGCAGTATTGATTTAATCCATGGTGCACTACTCACTTATCGTGAATTATTACTAAGAACTGGCATGGTAATTAAATGACTATAGTAATAATAGTAGTTACTGACGTGTTATTGACTCTAATAGTTTATGAATAATCGATTCCGTGAAGTATGCGAGGCAGTATTCCAATTCAAAGAGCATAGAGATCCATTGATTCGACGTACCGTAGTGAACTTGATGCCTATTCTTGCTTCGTATAATCCCATGGATTTCTCTAATGCTTACCTTGATGATGCCATGAGTCATTTGCTACAACAATTAAAGAAGGAACGTGAACGAAATGCCGGTAAGTGAAATGACTATGCTTATATATTGTAATAGTAATTTATACATATGCATTTATGTCTAATACTGCTATAGCCTTCAAAGCCATCGGTGAAGTAGCCATATCTGTAGGCAATGATATGTGTGTCTATTTGGAGTCCATTCTACGCAATGCTAAAGATTGTTTGTCACTAAAAGGGTAAGCAAGAACGATAATTAGCATTAATTGTATATCTAAATATTATGTAGGAAATTACGACAAGCACATGAAGCGGCAATCTACGAGTGTATCAGTCTATTAGCGAAATCAGTAGGACAGAGCATCACACGACACATGCACAATCTACTGGATCTCATGTTTGCAGGTGGACTAAGTGAACCACTACGTAAGGCACTAGTGGACATTGGACGATATGTGCCACCATTATTGAAGACCATTCAAGGTAAGAATGCAATATATGTATACTATATTGCTAGGATCTCATTCATCAATTATAGATCGATTACTTGATATGTTGTCTATTATCCTAAGTGGACAACCTTATCGTGAACCAGGTGCACCACCCAATAGTGGACATAATGGCATAGTGAATGGTAGTACTACTACTACCACTACTAAAGAACAGACGGTAAGTGAATGAATTACTATTAGTCAATAAGCAAGCATCATAATTAATATAGACACAGGAATCAAGTGATGATATTATTATACTTGCTCTTACTACGCTTGGCACAATGGATTTCAATGGTATGTGTATTGCTATACAACTAGCATTGTTATTAATAGTTAATTATTGTTATTTGATAGGTCGTATGTTACATGAATTTGTACGTGATTGTGTGGTGCATTACTTGGATGCAGACAACGCGGATATACGTAAGGCAGCTGCGGCTACTACATGTCAACTATTCATACGTGATCCTATTTGTTATCAAACAAGTAATCACGCCATTGAAGTGATGCGAGATGTATTGGGTCGTCTATTATCTGTGGGAGTGGCTGATCCTAATCCACATACACGCGAGGTGGTTATCTCCTCATTGGATGAACGTTTCGATCAGCATCTAGCGCAGGCTGAACATGTACGTGCTCTATTCCTGGCATTAAACGATGAAGTGTTCGCCATTAGAGAGATTGCCATGTCGGTCATTGGTCGATTGGCGAAACATAATCCAGCCTATGTCATTCCATCATTGCGTAAAACGCTTATTCAACTATTGACGGAACTGGAATACTCGACAGTTAGGTAGGTTGCTCCTCATTTTTATATTACTAAATATTAATGATAAACACAACTAGTCGAAATAAGGAGGAGAGTGCTCTATTGTTGACGGCACTTATATCTGCGGCACAACGATTCCTTAAACCTTATGTTGACCCTATTCTACGCGTACTCTTACTAAAAGCGAGTGATTCCGTGCCTAATGTGGTGGCTGCCGTACTTGGTGCTATCGGACAACTAGCCGAAGTAGGCGGTGAAGACATGCAGCCCTACCTGAATGAATTGATGCCCATCATTCTTGAAGCACTACAAGATCAAAGTGCCTCGGCAAAACGACATGCTGCCCTAAGAACTCTTGGACAATTAACCGCTAATACTGGTTTTGTTATCGAACCCTACCTCAAATACCCGTCATTATTGCCCATTCTCATTGATATTCTCAATACGGAACAAACAGTGCCATTACGACGAGAGACCGTTAAGTTATTGGGTATTCTGGGTGCACTCGATCCTTACCGATACAAGGTGGAACGAGTTGCTGAGGATGGCAAGACGAATAATATCAATCCGGCCAATGGTGCCAATGCCGATATCTCACTATTAATGGTGGGTATGGGACCGAGTTCCGAGGACTACTTTCCTACTGTGGCCATCAACGCACTACTCAAGATTCTACGCGAACCATCACTAAGTAGCTATCATAGCACGGTCATCCAGGCATTCATGTATATGTTTAAAACACTCGGTCTGAAATGCGTGCCATTCTTACCTCAGGTAAATATCCAGCTGTGTATATAGATATATAGATCCAATAACTAATGATGATGATGATGATGATGATGATGATGATCATTATTAGATTATCCCTACATTCCTTAATGTGATGCGATCATCACCGGCTGGCATGCTCGACTTTTACTTCCAGCAACTTAGTCTGCTCATGTCTATTGTAAAACAACATATTCGCAACTATCTAGTGGATATATTTGCGTTGATTCGCGACTTTTGGAATCCCACATCATCGTTGCAGACCACGATTCTTACACTTATTGAAGCCATTGCCAAAGAATTGGATAACGAGTTCAAGGTGTACCTACCGCATTTACTACCACATATGCTACAAATACTAGAAAGTGATGTGGGCGAGAAACGAGTCTCCACTCATAAGGTGTTACACGCCTTGACAGTGTTCGGCTCTAGTCTACAAGATTATATGCACTTGGTGGTCCCATCTATTGTAAGGGTAGCGGAGCGTCATGAGGCGAGTCTACCGGTACGACGTGCAGCTGTCGTATCTATTGGTCAATTGTGTTTGAAGGTTGATTTCTCCGATCATGCTTCGCGTATTATCCATCCATTTGCTCGTATATTGGCATTGAATCAACCAGAAATGCGACCAGTCATTATGGAATCACTTTGTATGCTTGTTTACCAACTAGGTCCTGCCTATTCCGTATTTGTTCCATATATGCGCAAGGTAAGTAGAATAATGTCACTTGATAATTTAATTAACTTTTTATATAGATTCTAGTCAAGCATCGCATCTACCATTTAAAGTATGAGCAATTGGTGAATAAGCTTGCCAAAGGAGAACCACTTCCACTGGATCTTTCGGGATTAGCGAGTGAACGGCAAGTAGATTGTTCAACCTGTTCGATATCTATAACTAATAGTAACATTATAGTGAGGAGAATGAAGCAGAGGATCCCGCCTTAGAAGTAGGTGGTATCAAGAAGCTACCAGTTAATCAACAGCATTTAAAGAAAGCCTGGGAGACATCACAACGATCCACTCATGATGACTGGTCGGAATGGTTGAGGAAACTAAGTGTGGAACTATTGAAGGAATCACCCTCACATGCATTGAGAGCATGCGCTGCCCTAGCCAACATGTATCAACCATTAGCGCGTGAACTATTTAATGCAGGATTCATTTCTTGTTGGACAGTATTATACGATCAATTCCAGGTAAGTATTATCTACTAGTATATATATAGCATCTAATTGATTATTGTATATCATAGGATGAACTAGTGAAATCTATAGAAACTGCTTTATTGTCCTCTAATATTCCATCAGAGATCTTGCAAACCCTATTGAATTTATCTGAATTCATGGAACATGACGACAAAGCATTACCGATTAATATTCGTACACTAGGTGCACGAGCCAGTGGATGTCATGCTTATGCTAAGGCATTGCATTACAAGGAATTGGAGTTCATATCGGATCCATCTGCTAATACTATTGAATCATTAATTCATATTAATAACAAGCTACAACAACCGGATGCTGCCATCGGTATTCTAAAGTATGCGCAGCAGAATCATGATCTTGAATTGAAGGAATCATGGTATGAAAAGCTAGAACGATGGGAGGATGCACTGGCTGCCTATGAACGTAAACAAGAGGATGATCCCTCATCGTTCGAGATTACCCTCGGTCGTATGAAATGCTTATACGCACTCTGTGAATGGGGTGCACTATCACAATTGTCGCAAGAGCGTTGGGGTCGAGCAAGCGAGGAGATGCGTCGTGATATCGCAATACCCGCAGCATGGGCAGCATGGGGCACCAATCAATGGGAGTTGATGAATGATTACATTGCCGTAATGAATCCAGACTCGCCCGATCCTTCATTCTTCCGTGCTATCCTCTCGTTGCATCGTAATAAATTCATGGAAGCCGAGCATCATATCACCGAAACACGCGACAGACTATACGGTGAATTGAACACGGTAATTAGCGAGAGTTACAGTCGTGCTTACAGGTAAGTGAAAGTGAATAATACGCTCATACTAAGTATCATACTAATAACTATTAGTGTTATGGTACGAGTACAAATGCTATCTGAACTAGAGGAGGTGATCAATTATAAAAAGTGTCATGATCAACCTGAACGTCAATTGACCATTCGTAATACATGGATGAAGCGGTAAGTAATAATACTAGTAATGGTATATGATATTTATAATGATGATATTACTAGATTGAAGGGTTGTCAGCGTAACATCGAAGTATGGCAACGTATATTGATGGTGAGATCATCCGTAGTCTCACCTACAGAAGATATGCAAATGTGGATTAAATTCGTCGGTCTATGTCGTAAAGGTGGTCGATTAGCGGTGGCAGAACGTACACTAGCCGAACTATGTGGTGTGGAGTCACTCGATGAAGGAGTAAGCATATTTATACTATATATATATATATATATATATATATATATGTACTAATCAGATGATCATCATAGTTACCGGAACATGCACTACCACAGATCACATATGCCTATTTGAAATTAATGTGGGCATCAGGCACTAGAGAGGAGGCATTAGCGCAATTACGTGAATTCAATGCACGTCTCACCCTACTAGTGAATCAATCTACAATGTCAGGACACGATATGGGACATGGCAATGGTAATAACAATAGTAATCATAGTAATAGTAATAGTAATACTAACTATGTTACAGTAGCTAATGCTGCCAGTATATCTCTATCAAAACGTAATGGATTAACAAGTGGTGATTCATTAGTTACTGCAGATATGAAACATTTACTATCACGTTGCTATTTGAAACAAGGTGCATGGCAAATGGCATTACAAGATGAATGGAATGAGGTAATATAATATTGCTTATGTATATATATATATATAAGATGATTATATCTAATGGTTGTTGTAATAGGATACGATATCAGATGTATTGAAATCCTATTTCCTAGCTACTCATTATGATAGTGATTCATACAAGGCATGGCATGCATGGTCATTGTCCAACTTTGAGGTGATATCTCACTTTGAGAAGATGAGTGATCTCATGTCACCACAAATACTATCTGCACATATTGTACCAGCAGTGCAAGGTAATTAATCATACTTGATTATGTAGTGGAAGGATCTAGTTAACACATTATTATACAGGTTTCTTTAGATCATTAGCATTGGCTAGTGGCAATTCATTACAGGATACACTTCGTCTATTGACTCTATGGTTTAAATTCGGTTATCAACCAGAAGTGAGCACTGCTATTAATGAAGGATTTAGTACAGTCAGCATTGATACATGGTTGGAAGTTATACCACAGGTACTATTAGAATGATAATAGTAGATATACATATATATACTAATAGATGTGATGTTCGATTAGTTAATTGCTCGTATTCA
Source organism: Syncephalis plumigaleata (assembly GCA_025201365.1). Taxonomy (NCBI): domain Eukaryota; kingdom Fungi; phylum Zoopagomycota; class Zoopagomycetes; order Zoopagales; family Piptocephalidaceae; genus Syncephalis; species Syncephalis plumigaleata. Next base: position 14,745 of record JAIXMF010000233.1, on the reverse strand, counting down.
TGCTCCTAGTCCTAGTGTACGTCGTCTAATCCATCAATTATTGTCAGATATTGGTCGACAACATCCACAGGCATTGGTCTATTCGTTGACAGTTGCCTCCAAGTCACAAAGTGCTCCACGTAAACGAGCAGCTCTTAGTATTATGGATAAGATGCGAGTACATCGTCCAAATCTAGTAGAACAAGTAAATAATCATACTATTGATTGCTAATTGAATGATATACACACTAACTCACTATTATTACTGTTACTATTATCAGGCTCTTCTGGTTAGTCAGGAACTTATTCGTGTATCAATCTTATGGCATGAAATGTGGCATGAAGGATTAGAGGAAGCATCGCGTCTTTACTTTGGTGATCACAATATTGAAGGCATGTTCTCTGTGTTGGCACCACTTCACGCTATGATGGAACGGGTAATGACATACTTAATTAATAATAACTGTACTAACGCATTACTTATACAAGGGACCTGAGACACTACGTGAAATCTCATTTAATCAAGCATTCGGTCGTGATCTTCAAGAGGCACATGAATTATGTCAACGCTATCAGCACACACTCGATGGCAATCATTTGAATCAAGCATGGGAGTTGTACTATCAAGTATTCCGACGCATTGCTAAACAATTACCGCAATTAATTACACTGGAATTACAATATGTATCACCTAAACTATTAGAGGCACATGATCTAGAGATTGCTGTACCAGGTAAATATGCCATACTATATTATATATTATATATTATTGATCAATCATTGAATGAATAGGTACATACAAGTGTGGTGAACCCGTAGTAACCATTCATAGTTTTGCCTCTACACTCACTGTTATTATGTCAAAACAACGACCACGTAAACTATCACTCAAGGGTAGTGATGGTCGTGATTATCAGTATCTACTCAAGGGTAAGAAGATATGCTATACTAGTGATAGTATCGAATATCCATACTGATAGTATATACCTAATTATTAGGTCATGAGGATCTACGTCAAGATGAACGTGTTATGCAATTGTTCGGTCTAGTAAATACACTGCTACAAGTAGATCCAGAAACATTTAAACGACATTTGAGTATTCGACGTTACGCAGTTATTCCATTATCGCCTAATTCCGGTTTAATTGGCTGGGTACCGCATACTGACACACTGCACGCACTTATACGAGATTACCGTGAATCTAAAAAGATTCTACTGAATATCGAACATTGTCTTATGCTCAAGATGGCACCTGATTATGATAACTTGACCCTACTACAAAAAGTAGAGGTATTCGAGTATGCGCTCGAGAAGACAGATGGTCAAGATCTGTACCGTGTTCTATGGTTAAAGAGTCGTAACTCTGAGGTAACTATCCATATACTATTAGCATTACTATTGTATTACTAATACTTGTATGTAACTAGTCATGGCTTGAACGTCGTACCAACTACACGAGATCATTGGCTGTCATGTCAATGGTGGGCTACATTCTAGGATTGGGTGATCGACATCCATCGAATCTCATGTTAGAACGATACACCGGTAAAGTGGTACATATTGATTTCGGTGATTGTTTCGAGGCAAGTAGATAGGAGAAAGAAACATAGCATAAGCTATAATTAATACAATCATTGTGATTAGGTGGCAATGCATCGTGAAAAGTTCCCCGAACGTATTCCATTCCGTTTAACGCGTATGCTTGTTAATGCAATGGAGGCAAGTAGATATATACATACATAGATAGATATCATGTTAACATTGTTCATAATAGGTGAGTGGTATTGAAGGCAACTTCCGTACTACTTGTGAGAATACAATGCGTGTACTACGGGAGAACAAGGAAAGTCTAATGGCCGTACTCGAGGCATTCGTCTATGATCCATTAATTAATTGGCGTCTAATGACTAATCATCCAAGTCCACGTCAAGGTGAGTCTATTATTCTATTTAACTAATACATAATACTAATACATAGTAATATATGAATATAGCGGATACTCGACCAAATCGTAGTCATTCAACACATGGTAATGAACATGAATACTCTATAACTAATGGATTACTAATAATGATGATGACTATTAGGTGAAATGATGGATGATTCAATATCTAATAGTGTAGTGCCTAGTCGTCGTGTATCTACTCGTGAAAATATCGGTAATATATCAGGTATGTATTATCTAGTATATATGTATATATATGTATTGTATTCAATTACTAATGCATATTAATAGGTGAAGAGGCATTCAATAAACCGGAAGCACTTAATGAACGAGCAGTTCATGTTATTACACGAGTATCAAAGAAACTAACAGGTACGTATATCTATACTACTATCATACAATATATACTCATTCATTCCATTCTATTTTACGTAAAACAAAATAGGTCGTGATTTCAATCCTAATACAACACTTGATGTACCTGATCAAGTGGAGAAACTCATTCAACAAGCACGATCTCCCGAGAACTTGTGTCAATGTTACATTGGATGGTAAGTGTCCTAGTATACCATACTATAATTGCTATTATTTATTCATTTATTCATTTATTATTATAGGTGTGCTTTCTGGTAATCTCTTACTGCTAATAGTTCTAGTTGATTATTACTATTATGCTTTACTTTAATAACTATCCTATGATATTGTGATTGCATCATCATCATCATCAACTAATCCCAATATTTAATCGTACCATCCCAACTGGCCGTGGCTACTTTTGATGTCTCATGTGGATGCCATGCACAATCAATGAGTACTTTGTCGTGACATTTTAGTTTCCTTATAATTAAATATAGTTAATTACTTAATCAATAATCTATAATCATGATATACTTACTTTAACACACGCGATGATTTCCAATCCCATATCCATAAATGACCACTAGAATCACCTGATATGAGGTAACGTCCATCAGGTGAGAAGTTCGGGTGACATGCATAACCTGCAATTAAATGACCCACAAATCGTTTCTTTCTATTCTGTCTAAATCGATCCTGTGCACCGAATATAAGAATCTGATTATCCAATGATTGTGCTGCCAACCATTTATCTACATGAAATAAACAATGTTATTACGAGTAATAGTAATAATAGTGTATAGTTAACTTACTACTAGGATGTACAGCTACTGATGGCATACTATGCATATCAGGTTCAGCGACATATTTGATTACTACTGGAATACCAAACTCCCATACACGTAATGTCTTATCATCTGATGTAGTTACAAATCGTCTATTCTCATCGACAAATGTAATGGTATTGACTGCACCCAAATGCTGATCGTATTCTTGCTCGACATCGCCTGTATTTACATTGTACTAGTGTGTATAAATAGTAGATGTTAGTATGTAAACATATATGTATTTCATAATCTATTAAATACTTGCTTGTATAATCTTTTTATCCGAACATCCCACCAAGAATGAATCGGGATGATCAGGATTGAATTTAACACAGTAAGGAATCTTGCCATTACTGAATGCACTAATACATTTGCCTAATTATTATCATCATTAGTATATTAATCAGTTAATCGATTAAGTATAAATCAGCTCACCTGTTTCAGTATCCCATAGCTTGACTGTAGTGTCATAACTAGCACTAAGGAATTTTGTACCATCTGGTGTGAAACAAATATCACGTACTGCCTTGTCGTGTCCTAGGAAAGTACGTAGACATTGTCGTTGATGATAGACATCCCACAACTACAATCATAATAATGGATTGAACAAGTTAGCTAGTATTTATATTGCTATTAGTATTAATATCCTTACCTTGATCTTAGTATCCATGCCAGCTGATAGTAAGAGATGTCCGGAATGAGGAAAGAATCGAATGGCCGACACTCCCTTCGTATGACCGGTGAATGTATGAATCTGTCGTTTAGGTAAGAAGCATTGTTGCGTGCCTGGTTCACCCAATAGATCGATACCTAAATCGCGTGGTACATGCATATAAGTACGTCCTTGATAGTCGTATTCCTCTCGACCTAATACAATGAAGTGTTAATCAAAATAAATAGATCGTGTCATCGATACCGTACCATGGAATATGGTTTCCTCATTGCCCGTCTTGATCTTGTGTTGTTGTCTCTCCATTGGTGTGGGTTCCTTCTCTGCTTCCTCTTTCTTCTCGACTTCAACTGTAGTCTCATCCTTTGTCGTCTAGTATGAATGATAGCGTGTTAATCATTTACTAGTAATAAATAGTACAGCTATAGCTAGTACTTCACTTACCTCATCTACTTCCTCTTCTTGTTCTGGTGGTGGTGGTGGTGGCATCATATCGTCTGTGTCAAAACCGGCCCATGGTCCCTGATAGGCATTGTCACCATCAATGACCGAGGCATCGCCACGTTGTTTACGCTTGGCTCCCGCTTCTTTGCGTGATTTCTCGGTGGCCTTCGATAAGTTACGCTCGTAGGTTTGCACCTTATCAACATCGCCCACGTAGCCCGTGCCATCTTTACCGCCACCAATACCACCGGCTAGCGTGTAGTTCAATAGGGTGGGATCGCGTGCATAACCGCGTGATTGGAAATTATAATACTGTGAGTCGAAATCGTAATTGGAATACGCTTGCTCTTCGACGTGACCCGCGGCTACGTTCTTTTCAATGCCATAACCAGCTAGTACACCGCGTATACCGCCAAATGTCGGATTCACCGGTCCTTGCGTCGGTTGAACGAGATCATCATATTTGACATTGACTGCCATTTCACGATCAGTCGGATAGAGTGTTACCGCTTTATTGGAGCCATAGTTCTATCGAGGCTATATTATTAGATGAGTTTTATACAAGAGAGTAAACTATTGAGTTACTTACGTCGACATTGACATCGGGAGTAGCATCGACACGAGCACGCTTCGTGGATTGCACTGTGGTGTCCTTGGATTCCTGGTCAGAATCTGACGCATAAATACTACCCAGTAAATCCATAAGATATATGTGATAGGAAAAGAAGAAAGAAAAGCCTGTAAAACAAATAGATGTGTTAGGTGAGATAGGACACACATTATATTGTTTAAGAAATCATGATATCATGAAATGAAAACACTACTGTGTAGATGAGTACAAATCACGTGTCGAGTCAAGAATGAATAAATATCGCGTTAGATGGCTGACGTAGTCATCTTTTTACATTAATGTTTACTCTACTTGACTTACTACTACTACTACTATGACATGTAATATCGAATCAATAGGTTGCAACAAGCCTGTCAGTTTATTTTCAAACAAACAAATGTGTATCTTAATTGTAGCGTATGCAAATATATACGTCGTCAATTCGATTTATCAACCATTTCTGTACAATGTAAGTTGTAAGCAATTGTATATTTATGACTAACAATGATATCATAATACTTAGATGGTACGTAAGCATAGGTGTCTATAAGTAAGTTTACCTATAGTTAATACTACTATTATCATTGGCAGATTAGCGATTATATCCGTTATCCAACCGAGGAAATGATCAATTTCTATATTGGCTGCTTTCTAGCAGCAGGAGCCATTACTCAGTCGATAAGCAGTAAGTGTAGCTGTACTTGCTACTCGTATAGATTAAGAAGCTAAATAGCGATATATAGATTTGATATGGGGTCGGCTATCCGATAAATTTGGACGGAAACCGGTGCTCGTCGTCAATCTGGCTTCACTTGCATTGATGACCCTAATGATGGGATTTGGTCGATCCTTCATCTGGCTACTTGTAACGAGTGTATTTAGTAAATTTGGATGTGGCAGTGCTTCCGTAATCATAAGCGCATTAGGTGAATTGTCCAGTAATGAAAACAAAGGTAATTGAATGGCTTTTCTGTTCTATTCTGTTCTGTTCTTTTATTTCAGCTAATCATGTTGTATGGATGCGTGGTTAGCCAAAGTATTCACTTATCTGCCCATTGCTATCGGTGTAGGCAACACGATTGGACCTATAATGGGTGGATTGCTAATTAGTGCCCATCAACAAACGATACGACTAGATGATGAGTATAGTTTCGGTGTAAGGAATCCATACTTTCTACCGTTTGGTGCTAGTGCATTTGTATCAAGTATAGTATGCATTGCCGTCACAATGACATTCAAGGAGACGTTAAATCATCAACCAAACTGTACTGCGGATGATCCACCACTTGAACAAATAGTGAGCGACACAAATAATCCTATGAACACGTCATCGTCATTGCCATCTTCATTCATTGGTCGTGAGCATTCTCGAATATTAACAGCATGGCATTCTATTCCGCAATCATGCTGGATTGCCATTTGTGCCTACTTTGGCGCTCAATTTATTATCTCCATTTCGGCAGCACTTAAAATCTCGTGGGGATCATCGTCGACCGATCGAGGGGGACTAGCACTTTCATCGCTGCAATTCGGCATTATTATCGCATTCAGCGGTATTAGTATCACTATATTTCAGCTATTTATTTACGTACCATTGCAGTACATCTTGGGCTCACTAGAGCTGTATCGAAAAACCGTCCTACTAATGGCCATTCTCTTTTTTGCTCTACCGGAACTCAGTCTACCGCTTCAAGGAAAAACAGCATCAACACCGTTATACGGATTACTATGGGTATTACTACTAGTTGTATTTAGTATTCGCTCGATTACAGCGGCAATTGTACTCACTACATCACAAATAATGGTATGTATTTGCAATCATCTAGCGCAATCTACTTACCTTTCCCACCTGCTAGGTTGACGTTGCAGCAAGTAGTTCCGATATGCGTGGTACGGTGGTGGGTATTGCCATGGCTATCGTGCCAACTGCACGTTTTTTCGGTCCATTGTTTAGCGGTACATTATGGATGCTGTTCTCATTGCTGTTTCCCGAGCAACAGTTCCATTTTAACTACGCGTGGTATATGCTTGCAGCACTTTGTATTATATTATGGTGTATGAGTGGAAAGATGGTGTCAAACACACCCATTGGATTATTAACCACTGTAAAGTCCATGCCCAATGCATAGTCACATTAGATCTTCTTATCTATAGTTTTTTATCGTTGCGATTTAATAAATAAAAAGAATGGTATTTCTTGTAGTGCCAAGTAATTTAAACGACTTTTACTTTAAGCTGTCACCAGTGAACCGGATTATGTTTGCACTCGGGCCGAGCCGAGTAAGCCCGTTTCTATCATGTGCATCACCTAGGTGTTAGTGTATAGGATTGTTGACGACAATGATTAGACCACGATGTTACACGATAAATCATCATGACAAAAAGGCACCTTCTGCCTGTTCTGGGAGTTATCCAACCTGTTTCCCTTATACTTGCGCTCGTTCTATGTACCACTCATAATGGAGGCTACATGCAACTTTCTTTACCAGATAACACATTTCATGCCAGCTGCTCCAGCGATACATGCAAAGAGAAATGCTGCCATTTTGATTACAGGCACGTCGAGTGGCATTGGGCATGATGCGACACGACATTTGGCAGGCATGGGCTTTACCGTGTTTGCCGGTGCAAGAAAGCAGGATGACCTGGATGCACTGGCTAGCGTAGCCGGTGTGATTCCCATCCGACTAGATATCACATCAGCTGATGATATAGCAAATGCACGTACGAGAGTGGAAACATGGCGTGCTGACGATCCTGACCGCTACCTAGTTGGTCTGGTCAATAACGCCGGTTGCGGTATCAATACGTGTGTCGAAGAGGTGGCCGGACAAACTATGAGGGATGCGTATGAAGTACTAGTGTTTGGCCCTATTAATCTCACGGCGTAAGCACAAATGCAGTTGTTTTTCTTTTGCATGATAATCGTGTAGTAACATTTCACTTTATTGATGATCACTAGAGCATTACTGCCGCAACTACGTGAAACGGCAATGTCAAGTAACATTGTGCCAAGAATTGTCAACGTGGTATCCACTAGCGTCTACATATCATTGCCTGTCATTGCTGTTTATAGTAGTGCCAAATTAGCATTTCGACGACTAACCGATGGATTGCGACAAGAGTTGCGTGCATTCAATATTCGTGTGATCGACATAACACCCGGTATGTATCACACACTAGTGAATGACATAGAATCATACCTGTTACTTATTCTGATTCAATAGGAGCGACGAAAACCGCAATCTTCGCCAATGCTCAAGATCATCGAGCATCCACTCCGTTGGAATCAGTAGTGCAGCAGCATTACGACACATTACACGCTGCTTGGGGTACGATTCAAGTCGAGACGGAAGGCAAAGCGATACAGGTTGACCAGGTGACTAATGCCATTGAACATGCCATTTGTAGTCCTCGACCAAAGATACGGTAAGATCAATGTATTCAACATTTGCAAGTAGTAATACTAAAGCTATGCCTATGTTAGTTATCATTTGGGAATGGATACGCTCACAGTCCGCCTCACCAATGCCATTATATCGACCGCACTATGGGATTATATAGCTATCAAGTTATTTGCATCCAAGGGTCCTGGCAATCAGTCAATAGAATTAGCGGAATACGAACTACATCCGTTAAAAGATGAATAGTTCATTATGATGTTGATTAAACGAAATAAATCATGTTGATCCTAGCAATCGTGATATAAACATGATTATTAATTTCTAGATTGCATCAATGCATTTAGCACTAATGCAGCATAGATATGATAATAATTCAGCCGAATGATATCATTTGACTAATGTGCCAACGGAAATAAAAATGGATATAAACGTAGCAGTCATCGATGGAATGAGTCATCATATTAGTTTCGGCAACTTTCTGCACCACATGTACAAGGTAAGACTGTTAGCGTACGTATGGGTGCACACCTGAGAGAATCATACGATGAAATAATGTCATTAGTATTAGTATGATAAGAATTATACTATAATGAGAATGCACTCAAGTTGTACACATCACAGAGTAGACAACGGCTGAATGATATCATAACCTCATTAGGAGGAGAAAGAGGAAAACTAATATCCAAGCATGACGTATTCCAATACCAAGAAAACAAACACTGCTTAGTACAATCATACTAATAATCAAATCATTACAATGCCAACCCGGTCGACGTGTTTTTACATTACATTTAGAATGTAAAAATCTTGGCTAACTAAAATCAATGAGCAAATAAAAGGCTTTGTTTATTTCTATGATGATGATGATGATGATTCTTGGATTCGGATTCTTGGTATTGTTACACAATGGTGTATATCAAAAGGCAAGATGACTCATGGTTATTGGCTAAGAGGAATTAATCCGTAAACTACCAATCCTAATATTTGCTCTAGTCTACTGACGCCAACCAGCCAAGATAATGGTCTATGATACAAGCTGCGTCATGATATGCCCAAAGTAGACTAGCCAAGAATTTTAGTTATAAAATGCTAGAATGCCAATTGTTTAGGTTAGATTAATTATCGAAAAGGCCGTTCTACTTTATTATAAATATGCTACCATATCGAGTATACACCATGCCTCTTATACACAATCAGCAGCATCACCACTCGTATTCGGGAAACGTACAGGCAACAAGCAAGATGGGGATGAGACAAGTGGCAAATATCGAGTTAATCGATCAACCAGCCAATGGCTACACCTCTGGTGACATTGTCAAAGGTGTAATCCACTTGAAACTACAACACGCCCTTACCGTGCAATGTGTGAAACTACAACTATTGGGTGCCTCGCAAAATCGTGCTCAAGCTACTGAATCGTAAGTAGGATTGTCGCGTATTCGTAATGATTTATAGGCAAAATAAGCTAACTGTTACGTAGTTTCTCGTTTAATAGGCGTTTCTTTGCCATGCAACGCATACTCTGGCCGGAAAGTGAAACCATACCATGCAGCACTTGTTCAAATAGCGATGATGACGATAACAATGAAAACAGTAAGTTAGAATCGCTACCTGATTAACATATTACAGATCGCTTACAATTCATACGTAGGCTATAACGCTGGAGTTGTGACAATTGTCTCCGATACTGTTTCCGAATTCTCCAAAGGCAACTACTGCTGGCCATTTGCCCTGCAATTCCCTGAGTATGGCCAACGTTTACCTAGCAGCACAGAGGTAAATAGCAAAGCAGTAATTGTAATACTAATACTAATAACGAATGAATGAACGAACGAACGAACGAACGACTAGATGATGCAAAACTTTATCCGTTACTCGTTGAAACTGACCATTGTTCGTCCATATGGGTGTGACGATCTTGCCGAATTCGTACCAATCACATTTAACGAACGTATCGACGTTGCCATGCCCAGTTTGGCGTGTCCGGTGTATTTGCGCGAGAAGGCATCAGTACCCGTGGGCAACACATGGAATCGTCTAGTAAACGCACAATGTCAACCGGTGGAAGTTGACGTTACTCTGAGTAAAAAAGGCTATCAGCCAGGTAGGTGGTCTAGTAGTTTCTTCTGCTTAATGAGTCGATACTTATCGTGTCGCCATACTATTGCAGGCGAGACTATCTCGATACTCGTTGACATTAGGCATTTCACCGCGTGTTTCCTACAAGATGCCGTTGAAGTCACTTTAAGACAGAAATGCATCTACGCCAATGACAAGTAAGCATATCAACTTTCCATTGATACAAACGAGATAACTTACCCAATTCAAGTAGCAAGCAAACATGCTCGGATGAAATTACACTTGTCAAGCAGACGAATCATATCCACGCCACACCGGAAAAAGACTTTCATGCAATGGTACCAATCCGGTTATCGCTACCAGTTGATGTGCCACCAACCAATACAGCACTGGATAGTCTTAAAGTGACTTACACGCTAAATATCCAGGCGCGTGTGACGACCAATCGTCATATCGGCAACTGTACGGTCACGCTTTCCACGCCCATTACAATTGGTACCGAGAATAGTAAGGACAACACCAACTATAATAGTGATTGGTGGCAAAGTGTCGAGGCAGAATGTCCAATGGATCTCGACGATTTACCACCTCCTTATACGCCATTATAGACTTCCGTGTCTGTCTGTCTCTCTCTCTCTTTCTCTGTGTATCATGTATAATGACGAGCAATACTGTGATTATTTATCCTTGCTTAGTAATTTCCCCCCTCTCATTCTTTTTGTTTTCTTGATTATACAAAAATCAAATTTTGCTTCCTTTTGTTTCGAGCGTCTATCATAACTAAAACTAAGAGTAATAAAATACCCATTTGCATTCATACTAAAATCAATGTTATTCTTTCCTTCAACGACGTATTAGATGCTCACTCGTAATGCTATCACATGTTGCATGTCAATGCCCGTTTTTCCCGTAATGCAGCAGTCAATTACCGCATGATCCCCATAATCAGCCTGCCTCGTGGCTACTTGCATCATCCCTATGTTTCTTGAGTGGTGACACCATACAAAACTACTCCATTTTATACCCACATGTGGTACACTTATTTTGGAAGTGCACCGTCTTGATACATTGGGACTGACTTACTGATAGTGTTCCCCATACCTGATGGTCGTGTATCTACATGGGATTTTTCTAGATAAAATGCAGCAGTGTAGCATACTGTCAGGCGTACTTTTTACTTTGTTTTTCTTTGTAATGCTCCTCTTTATTGTAGAACAGCAGTAGTTACCATTAGTTTTCTTTTCTTTTCTTTTATATTTATCGTATCGCGTGTGTTAACATCCACCAACTTATTTATTCAATTATTTATCATCCATAACATTGGGATATTAGACTTACATACATTACCACTGGCCTTACTCGAATCTTGCATCTAAACTGCCGTAAAAGAAACCATTCGTGGGTAAGTTTGAATCTCTCTTTTGTCGTATATACTGCTGTTTTAGCCGAACAAAGACAAGTATTACGCTAGTGCCTTTGCGCATTCTCGCCATCCTTACATGATGAAGGGTGATAAGGATATAGAGGAGGTGGTGGAAAGGAAGACCAGTATTTCTCTCACATACACACGCATACGCACATATACACACACGACACTTGCCATCGAGTGAGTAGTGCAGTCAGTGGCGAATACACACATACATACATACATACATACATACATACATACATACATACATACATACGCTTGATTCACTACTTGTTGCATGGATGGTAGCATTCGTACACACGCGAATGCCCGTTGCCCAGCCGGACACATCACGCATGTCAAAGTGGTAATATGCCATTGCATATGGTCTCGGATGCATACCTTCAATGATAGCTGCAGTTCCGGCATGGCCACCACTATGTCAAGTCATTTTCAGTGTCATCACTCGTTAGTCCATTAGCAATGATGGTCAACGCAGCATTACATGTGACCGTACGGGATTGCTAATTGAATTAGGTCGTTGAGGAGATAACTCCTTGGTTGCTACACGCGTTTTATTACACGGTGAAATGTACTGCCAAGAGCACAAGCACTTTTAAACCAATCATGAATTAAGAAATGCTTGATTATGTTGGTCTAAGGACTGGGAGTGTTTTTTCTTCTCTCGTAAGCGTGTGTGCGTATGTGTATGGCTTGTACGTACGTATGTACGTATGTATGTATGTATGTATGTATCGCTTTCCTTGTTATACTGACCAACTGAAAATGCTGACGCACCCATAATGCTGCCTCAAACTACTCTCTCAGGCATAATGTGCTAGTTTTCTCATCTAATGCCAATCACGATGGAAATGACTCCTACGTGGATAGTAGAACGTTGTAAGAAATGACATTGTCATTATCATTTATCTCTTTCTTCTTTTTCTTCTTCTTTAATTGTAGTAGTATTCATTAATCCGTTAATTGATATCCGTCATCCTTAATCTTTGCATTATTTACTACGTCTACCGTTCATTATCTGTACATTATCCCGTCAATCTCCCCCCTCTTCCCCTCATTGTACCTTTCCCCGCGTTCTGTTTCCAGTCTTATCATCTAGCTTGTATTACCGGTTCCTTAGCATTTCCTGCAAGCTAAAAATATCGTTCATCCATTCACTCACTCACTCACTCACTCACTCACTCACTTTATCCTTCTTATCCATACGTACGTGCACAGGCCTGTAGGTCGTTGTAGCTGCAGCCTCTCTTCGGGCATTGCACTAGTACTATTGCGGCTATTCGTCTGTTCTCGGGCAGACACTTGATACACAGCATAGCATAACGTAGTATAGTACAGCACCTACCGCCTTTGCTGTACGTGTGATAATTCGCACAAGTACGTGCGTGGAAATAACTCCGGCGTCAGCTTGTCTACGCTACAACGAATCTACAGTTTATATTCGCTATTTGTTCGCGACCGCCCTAGATTTCAAAGTAATTGCACTGCAGGTCATAGCCCACCCCTTTTCTCCACTCATTGGCGCACATCTTTATTGCCGCTTACTCGACTGCGCATCATTATTCTATTTGGTTCATCATTACTTTATTGAAATTGAATAGCGTGGAGTTAATTGTAATTCATATCATACCATTTCTTTTCCTTTCGTTGATTCTTTTTAGTATTGCGGTCTACCTCACCTTCTCATAAAAACATTGTAAACTACTATTATACTGGTCTTCCCTAATCCGTATATCGCTTAGTTATTGCGTCCCGTCTGATCACATTTATACCTTTGAACAATACCGGTGTTGTGCACCGTTTATTATTCATTTTAAACTCCATTTCCTTTTATAGTAGTACACTTAATTGCTTGAATTCTAATTAATCGCTTTTTCTTTTCTCTTTCAATATGTTCCGCAGTCTACGAAGAACTAGAGCGAAAACGCCCAGCATGCTAAGCTACGCTAAAGTGGAAGTTATGGAGGATCGCTCCTATCGACCGGGTGAGACTGTTCACGGTATGTTAGCAAGAGGAAACAAGATAATCAACGCTAATTTAAGTGCAATATTATTAGGTAAATTAACATTGCAACTAGCTGAACCCACCGCTATACAAGAGATATACGTGGCACTATTGGGCATTGCCGACAATGCCACTCATCGTAGTGTGGGTATATCCGGTCCTGTATTCTATCATTCTCGCACCAACATTCAAACAAATGAACAAGCAACACCACCTAACAACAATAACAATGGTGCATCTAACGAGTCAAATGCTAATGGCAACGAACAAACATCAAATGCAACCACCAATACCAATACCAATACCAACACTGAAATATCTAACTGTACACCACAACCTATAAGTCGAAATGCATCACAAATGTCGTACAAGTCGAGTGACGACAATGAGGATGGTCGAGTGTTTATGGCCGAGGAATATTACGAAATTAACGATGAAATCATTGAATCAACCCTAGAACCTATTGACGATGTTACCGACAATAACAATACTAATAACAGTAGCAGCAACAACAGCAGCAGTAATGAGACATGTTCATCGTCGAATATGTTGCCTACCGGAAGACATACATGGCCATTCACTATTCTATTACCTACTGATCGACACTTGCCGAATTCATTGGAAAGTCAGCGTAATCAAGTGTACTACGTCATAAGGGCATTTGTTGGACGAGTACGCAATGGTACGATTACCGCCGAGACCGATCTACGTATTCGTGATCCTATTATTATTGATCGCGAGCCATACTCCTTACCTGCTGTGTTGCGATGTCCATTCCACGTTACCACCGCTGCCTCTTGGCTTGCTCGTAGTGCGGCCGCCGATGCCATTCCCTCGTTTGCCTCGCTTAAGGCTTTGGTGCGCAATACACCTAAAGCACTATTTGATCGTATCAGATCATCCAATATTACCAACATCACCATCTGTTACTGCTGTTGCTACGCTAAATTCACCAGCATCATCATCAGCCACTAGTCTTACCTTACCTGAATCCT
>JAIXMF010000232.1:0-21877 GCA_025201365.1 Syncephalis plumigaleata | reverse complement strand
CACCATCATATGTCTGGCCATAACCATAGAAGTGCCCATAGCAGTAGCGCCTTTCATGCTGCCAATATCATTAATGGTATTTTGTGAGCAAGACAAGGACATCATCAAGTAGATATATAGGTATTCAAGTCAAGAATGGATTGGTACTTACAAGTCCTTCATTTAGTGTCCATGCCATTCAAGTCATTATTCCTTGGTACAAGAAATATATCTACAAGATCATTATTCAATCATTTATTGAATAAACATGTTCGTATTAATTCATTACAATTACCATTGTATTATGAAATATTACATTCGATACAAGTAATTGCAGTTTACAGGTTAAAATGATACATGACAAGTATGTCATGATAAAATACTAAGCGATGATCGTGATTAGTATTACAGGCTGATTTTTCTTAATCAACATCAAAGTATTACATATCAAATGACGCGAGAAAAAGTTTTTTCCGCATTATTCCCGCTTGCTGGTTCGTAAAATGCTTTGTTTCGCTCGAGTTCATTACCCCTGTTAATGCTGTCATTCGTGCTGATCTTTTCCTCTTCATGAACATATAAACATAGTATGGAGTTATGGAGGCAGCCAACGTATTATCGGATAATTGCGAAACGACACCAAATAATATAGCTACTACTACTACTAGTCAGCCATCGACGTTACCTTTCAGCAATAACGATACGAAACCTTTACTCCCCAATGAAGAAGCAAACAGTGCTAGTGGTATAGCCATTGCAAATACAATGGTCACAGAAGTGCCGAGTAATTCAGAAGCTATTCCTAGTCCAGCACTATCACCATCTGACCAATGTGATTCCTCGATACCACTTGCAAATACCGAGGCTATAGTTGACTCGATGCTACTAGGGGAGGAGCAGCGGATGCAGCAAATAGAAAGCCAGCTGCATAAACGCCATTCGGTGTCAGCGGGTGCCACTTCCGCGGTTGTCCGATCGATGATATTGAAACCGTTGTATTTATGGTACAAATCACCGCTTAAGGTAGACCCGAGCAATAGTAATACTGAATGATGTGTAGATTGATTATTTCATTTAGCTATTTAGACCGGTACGCGTTGACTATCTAGTAATGGCACGGGCGATTGCACCACCGGCGAGTATAGCGCAAGAAGTGTCGAGCAAGAGTAGCAATACAAAAACAATGGGAGCATTGTTGACACGATGGCGTGCATCTACCATTGGTCTACTAGCGAATGCGGTACGCCAGGAAGGCTGGTCATTTATACCACGACATGTGTTACCACCACTAATGGCTAATGGTGCATGTGGTGCTGTTTTATTTACAACTTATGAGCTGGTTCAAATGTTGGAAGAAGAGAAAGCAGAAGAAAAGAAACTACTCGAGGAACAACGGGATCGATTAATGAAGCAAACTAGCACGGAATCCTTCTTATTAGATCAATATTCTGGATTGTCATCATCATCATTATCATCGACAGCAACAGCAACAGAGCTTAATATTCCAGTGTATAGTTATTTGAAGGCAGGTGCGATCGCCGGTGCAATGCATGCCGTGGTTGCTACACCACTGGATGCATTACAAGTTCGTTTGGAGGTACAAGACTTTTTATCAGGTCGTTTCCGTGGATTTATGGAGTTTGCACGGGCCACCATTCAAGAACTAGGTCCTAATGGCATGTATCGCGGGTTTCTATTTACACTAGCTAAGGTTAGTATATACAAGAAAAGGGGAATAACAGATAGATTGATGCAAGTAGTAACAAATAACGAATGTAGGATTCGTTAGGATACGCGATATTCTTTAGTGTCTTCGATAGTGCAAAGGTATTCCTGCATCACCGAAAGGCAAAAGGCGTGTCGACCACTTCATTAGATGAAACCCTAATGAACACGGCATCCATACTAACCGCGGGAGCAGCGGCAGGAGCAGCGTATCAACTGATAGATCATCCACTTGATAGAGTACGTAGTACGTTGCTTTTAAAGGGTGGCGAGCAAGTACATGGCGGATTATACGCGACTTCATGGCATCGATGTCGTCGTCTAGCCAGAATGGCCGGAGGATGGCGACCATGGTTATACGCGGGGTTAGCCACGAATCTAATGAAAGCGGTGCCCGCAACGTCCATAGGACTATTCTGTTACGAGATGCTTAAGCAAACCTATGAAGATGATGATGAAGATGAAGATGATGACTAGCCAGATATACACAATTGACCTTATGATCCATCAATCATATTATCATTGTCTTTTATCGTCGTCCTAGTAGAGGCAGTAATGTAATTTTGTTACTATTTTATTTTATTTTAATTGCAACTTTATTATCTCGCTACATCTTTATAAACCCTAATGCTATAATACAAAGTGTAATTGTTCCAATAGTAAGCACTAACGACACTCGACTTCGATGCTGCCATTCGTAGTCGGCGTGTGTGCGTTCCGTTCGTGGCCAAGGCAAATACACCGAGCCAACCATCCAGAATGGTGGAAATAGAAAACCCGCGAGGAATAGCCAAATACCAATGTGAGCGGATGAGCTATGCCATGTTCGCGTTCGTCGTACGTGAGTGACCGGTCCCGGTAGTAGTTCATTTAGCTGCGACTCTCGCAAGCTAACCGGTAACGAGTAGAGTCCCGTGAAATCCGTTCTACTTGATGTACACGAACCGGTATTATTGAATCGATGTGCTCGCATAAGGTCACGATGAATACGCGCTCGTTCCGCCGCTAATTCCAATCCATTAATGAGTCCATCTTCGTATTTCGTACCTGTCAATGAAATGGGTGTTATAGGATGACTGCCACCAATACTACTATTGCTATTAGTATTACTATTGGCATTTGTAATAGTGTTAATGGCTGGTAATCCATCCTGGCATTCTTGCAACTCTAAATCATCAACATTATCATTGCTTGTTGTGTTCATTCTAATTGATGGACATTGTTGTTTGTCCAATTCGTGATTCCATCTTGTTATCGCATTTCTACTAGACCAACGTGCAACTGGAGCTATTAACTCGGCGGAATTACGATAGTGTCTCACTTTAACCGGCGACATTGCTCGGATATAGGGTAGGGTCGGTGAGGGTCTTTGCTCAGTGGTGATCTCCGGCTGTTTTGCTTCGTTAACACCGCTATTTGTTGTGTCACGAGTGACCGGTTTCTGCATCTGAAGTAGATCCTGCTTTGTCCAAGTCACCGAACGCTGCACCCTTACCCGTCGTCTAGGTCGTTTACCCGGTCTAAAATGAATGGTATAATGTCGACGCGGTCTACCCTGACCACCTCGCCAGCGTTGATCAGCGTCGTGATGGCTAGGCACTATGAACATCTTCAATGGTGTTTGCGTGGCCAAATGACGTGAATTGCCTTCTTGCTCGCCAGCATCATCCTTACCGATTAGATGTGACTTCTTGTTACCGTGTGACCAATGAACATTATAAGCATGTCGTTTGGCGTAGACATCCGCTGAATGGGCTAATAGCCAGCCTGGCTGATTGATATGTTTGGGCCAGTAGGGATTCCCTACGCTCGATGACGCCGATGAAGCACTCCCTTGACACCATCGACCGACGACAGTAGACATGCCATAGGATATCGCTTCTTGATCACCATCTGAAATGGATATCGTGTTGGAACTACTCGTGTGTTCACTGGGCCAGTCGACCGTGTAGGCATACGCTTTGTTAGTCTCGACCATCTGGCACTTTTGCTGAGCGGTAAGTTGCGTGTCGAGTACATCATCCATCTGTATCTCTTCCATGTCGGACCATGTCGTTATCTTGTCGTTGGCAAGATCTTTCGACTTTTTCGTCTCTGGCTCATGACCTCCAGAGATGGAGAATGCTGCCACACTTGTCATAGACAAGGAATATTGATGCTACTTTGGATGTTGTAATATTAACAATGGCAATTAGATTAGAATGTTAATCGTCGCCCTGCTTTTCTTTCTTTCTTCTTTCCTGAGGAGCAAACACTCGATTGCATCGACTGATCAATTATTATTAGTAGTACTATTATTAACAAGTAAGAATTGTTCAATACAAAGTCATAGATGGAATGAAGCGAGATAGAAAATGCTGGATACATACTTGCTGTATAACATGTACTTGCTTTGAATGACTCTAACACCAATACGTTCCTCTAGACCAAGTCGGTACATGTTGCGCGCAGCTTCGACTAAACACCGCCACTAATTGGTTTTTGGTCGATGAACCACACACTTGAAAAGGAGAGCGTGTATATTTTATTGATCTCACTTGATTAATGTTATACCTCTACGATCATTAGATCGTTTCACATTGATATTGCTTGGAAACCGGAAACATGTTGAATGAGACTATCACACTAGTGCTAAACAAAATCTTTATTATGTAAACAATAAATGATGATAATGATGATGATGATGATATTATTATTATAAAGAAAATAAATAAGTAAAATTCGTAAAGAAGTTAGAATACTAATAATAATGAGAAATAGGTAAAGCATAAAAACATAAAACATAATAATGGTAAATCTTCGTAAATTGACTATACACGTAGCACTATCAATAATTCATATTATTGTAGTCCTGCTTTCCTACTTCTTAGTGCGTGTTCTTGTCTTCAGCCAAGGTTATTGAATCAAGTTGATTGATTAATCGATCCAGTCCACTGGAATGATTAAACATCGTTTCACTCTCTGGGCGATTGTTCATAGTCCATGCTTGTACCGCTTGTGCGATCGGTTGCAATTGATGATCACTAATGTTAAATTGTCGTTTCCTGTGCATTGACGTGGAGGAAGTAGGAGCAACGGCGACACCGATATTTGCACTATTACTAATGTGAGCGGGATCAAATCGTGGACTATGCTGAGCGGATATCGACATGGAATGACTACTTGGCGTGTACAATCGTAGACCATCCTCGCTATGATCCGAATCATGTCGATAATTGTCGTGATGCTCGTCTGTCTCATGTGCCAACGAGCTACTCGATGCAATGGACGATCGACGTGATGGTAGAATGGGACTATCTTCTAGATGTCTACGATTTGTAGCGGCATGCTTACCATTCGGATTTAGTAGTAGTTGATGCTGACTACTAGAAATACCGCTCTCATTACTACTGCTATTATTGTTCATTGGCATCTTGTAGGGATGATTATCCTGATGATGATGATGATGATGATTATCATTATCGAATACAGGACTATGATTCATTTGCCCCTGATATGGCGATATTAACGGCGATTTGACAATTTGAATACGTGATAATGATGCTGATGCCACAGTGGATATGGGTGCATCTGCCTCGGAATCATTATAGATACTATCATGAGCGGAGGATGCCGCACCACTAATGTAGGACAGGCGAGGTGAAGCGGGTGATCGAATGGAGAGTGGACTAGCCGGTGATCTCACATCAATCGAATATTGTTGATTCCCTTTTGCTATCAAGCTATACTTGTAGCGCAATGCCTCCACTCGAGCGAGAAATCCAGGGAATGTAAATGGACACGAGGCATCATCATCGGCAATGGATTTGGGTGCCGGTGGCAATACCGAGAACATGTCCTGCAACGGTGTGACGATACTCTCTTGGCACAGTTCCAAATCGCGTACATCGCAACACGCCTCTTCCAGTTGTTCTCGTAGATCCGAAACCTCGATCGTACGCTCCTCCAGTTGATGCCGTAACGATTCAAGTTCATCCTCGGATGCCTTTCTAATCTCGGCAATAGCATCGGTAACCGCTGTATCGTAGGATTTCCCCTGTGCTGCACCGCTTCCCTCCCGTTCCTCATCCTCCTCCACCAAATGACCCGTCTCAAGTGTGTCGTGTTCCGAGGGTAACACCGCTTGTTTCATAAGTTCCTCCTCCAACTCACGTATACGATGTCGGTAACTGTCCACTTCATCGTGCATACGTTCAAGTTGACTTAATATGATGTTCGAGTGGGTAGATATACCGGATGCTCTATCCATGGCATTATTATCACCATCGCCGCTGCCGCCATTTAGCCTAGCAGTAGTATCGAGTAAATCATACTTTTTGTCCTCTAACGTGGTAGACGGTGATATTAACGCTAATAGACGTCCAACCTCTTGTAGTTGATGTCTGGCCGATGCCGCGGTACTAGCTTCCGTTTCACAGGCACGCTTAGCCGATTCGGATTCTTCACGTGCTCGTTCTAAATCCTCGTTGATCTCCATTAGAACCTCTTCCAATTCAGTAATGCGTGCTTCTGCCTCGACAAGTGCTTGGGATTGCACGGCATTATCATTACTACTACTGTTGCTGTTACTATTGCGCTCGTTCATCTTCTCAATGAGTGACATGTCCATCTCACTGAATAGAACGGATGAAACGACGGTCCTTCGTTTCCGTTCACGTTCCATGCGTAATCGACGATTCGTAGACTCTAATCGAGCGATGCCCACACGTAGTATCGCAGCCTGATGATTATTCATTTCCGCGCGAACCTCGGCCATTCGCGAGTTTAATCGCCATAAATCCAATAATACCTTGTTGACCTTTTCATGAGCAAATTGCAACTCGTCCATCGCTTTCCTTTCCGCTCGTTTATTCTTTTTACCACGATGCAGCTGTAGCAATGAAAGGGCACAATCCAAGATACGCACTTCTTTGGCATGCGCATCACGTAAAATGCCTAGACGTGCTTGTAACATGCTATATTCCTAGTTATTTTGAAAAAGTAAATATTTAGTTAACTATATGTGTATATACGTATGCCACAACTTACATCGGATAGTTTGCCATATTCCTCCGAGGATAGTACTCTATATGAGTGTGTATCGGTAATCATACGAGCTATTTGTTGCTGTGTAACTAGTGGATTATCAGCAATGTCATCGCCAAACGACGGGAAACGCTCCATCTCCTGAGCTGTTAATGTACGCCTTTTTGCATTAGAATGTACCGGGCCACTGGGCGAGAGATATGACGGGGCAGATGCACCATGCTGCATGTTATTCGTGTTATTCGCGTTACTTGCATTATTTATCGTTAACTCTGGTATGATTCGTGAACTACTGGTTAAAGAAGTGGTTGCTTGTGCCTGACCATTCAACCCTGTCGCTATGTGACTATTCCTTGCGTGTGTGCTATTCTTAGGTGATGTATCTGAATAGGATCGATTAGAATTGATTAAGATTAAGCAATAAAGATATAATATAACTTACTTCCATGCAACGGGGCCAAGCTTGCTCGATTACCAGACATTGACGTGCGTAAATGAACCGGTGGCAACTTGCTAGGTGGCGGTGGTGCAATAAAACTCGGTGTAATTTGTCGACGCCGTGTTGTATTCTCTCCATCCATAGTAGATGGCATGGCATTCGTGTGTGATGCGTAACTATTCAACGTTGTAGATGATTTGTTACGCTGTGGAGATACAGGTCCCGGTGAGCGTGGACTGTCGCCATTCTCCATTGCTTCAAGTTTGGCAACAATATGTGCAGGTATACTTGGTACCGGTTCATTACGATGTGAATCAATGATGTTATTGATACTCTCCTCGAGATCGGCCAAGCTCGATAATGACGCCTTTGACGAATGACTATGGTCGACGCGTGTCATATGCGGTGAAGGACGTCTATGCTCTACGGGTGTACCTGGTGCAGATCGAGCAGGTCGATTAGTTCGCGGATGATGCAAGTTATCCTGGTCAAATGAGTTGTTATTGCTATTACTATTGCTGTTATTATATGGAGTGTTCAATGGAGTCACTGCGGATGGACTACGCCTAGGATATTGAAAGTTAGGCGTAATAATATGCGATGGTGTACTATGCTTGGCGGATTGATTCACACCGTGCCGATCAACATTACCCGGCTGTAAACGATCGACAGCGTTACTGCTATGACTAGCGATGTTGGTATCAATCATCTTTGGTGGTGGTCTGTTCGGTGGCGATGTTGGTGCATTGCTTGCCGGCCAATACTGACGCTGTTGACCGCTCGATTTCACCATGAGCGGGGAAGGTGCGGTTTGTGACTTTATCATAGGTGCACCGCCAATTATAGGCGCTGGATATTGACCGCCACCACCACCTAATGGCCCGTTAGAGGATTGTGTCTGCTGCATTGGTATCGTGTATATCATGTGTGGTTGCTGCTCATGCTGTCTACTATTGGGATGTTTGCTGTTATAGTCGGCACTGCCACGGTTGGGCGCAAAGGTTGGCGACGTAATTGTCGGCGACATTTCTCTATCTGCGTAGCTTTTAACCGATTTCTTACCCGAACCCCCTGTCAATTTACGCAACATACTAAGTGAGCAAAGCCGCTTGTTAAGGAGGTATATCGACGGGATAAAGGATTGACACTAGGATGGAAGGACGCGCCAGGCGGTGAATAAGAGAAAGAAAGAGAGAGAGAGAGAACGAGAACAAGAGAGAAAGCGGAAGAAAAGAAAAGAAAAGCTGCGGTATTGAATGAGGACTAAACCAGCTGGTGCTTCAATAAGTGTTTTGTATACACTTTTGTATTAAAAGAGATGATCCCTACGTGAAACAATGCAAGTATGTCAGTATACCACGTGTGTTAACATAAAATGTGAATGAGTAAGCCAGGAAAGAAAAGTGTATCAGCATTCGGGGAATGCACGTATTTGTTGTATTCGTTCGCCTTTCTCTTCACTTGAAGAAAGCAATGGACTATAGATTTAGTATAGATTAACGGTAGTTGGATGTGATCTTAAATAGCACAGGCTAATATTGCAGTCGTATAAAGTGAATGCTTATGTAGGTGACAAATACCGCCACAAGGCCAGTGCCATACATAAACTTGATGGGCGGTTACACTGTGTAAATGAATGCGTATGAAATATCAGCTGCAGGGATGAAATTCAAAGCATTTCAAGGCCAGGAGAGACTGTATATAATGTAAAGAGTACGTTTTAAATTATAGATACGTAGATATGGCGTAATACGTCAATTGAGGAATTAAACAAGCAAGCCAACCAGTCAAATAGCGTAATAAACTAGCACGTATACTACAACGTATAACTGAACGAGGAGAAGGAAACAAGAAAAAGGGGCGCACACGCTAGAAATAACCATTCACTATCATTAGAGTATGCCATTAACTTACTTACCTGTACGTAAGCAGCGTAGTCTAGATGTATGATATCGATGACAATATAGTAAAATGAGAGATAAAACGAAACTATAGGTTGACTATTACTATTGTAAACGGTATAGTATTAGAGGTAGTAGTCAGAAATAAGCAGCTACACGATAACTAGTGTAGGCCTATTCTGTACTAATTATATAGAATGGAATTAAGTTATTAAACACTTGACTATCTACGAGTAGTATTAGTAAAAGAAGAATAGGAACAAGTTGCTACAATGCAGTGAATTCAAGAGAGTAGATTACGGTAATATTTCGTTGGTTATAGAACAATAATGCAAATGAAAGCAAGTTTGGTTAAAGGTGGGGGAAATTGGCTTAGCATGCTTGTTGGACGATGCTTATATTGAATGAACGGAGTTTATAATCATGAAGATCCAGCCTTAATATTTACCAGCGGTGTTTAAATAGAATAATGTGAATATTAATCAATAGATTCATCTATATTGCAAAGTATTATTCGATATAGTACAGGTGTGTATGTAATAGCAATAACAAGCCTTATTCCATCGTATAGAAAGTAAGCTAATGGTACTATGGATGGAAAAAGGTCAATTTATTGGCCATTTTACCGTATAGTTATTTTTACATGCGCCAAGCCATTCTCTCTTTCTTTCTTTCCTCCCTAGCGTATGTAACCATCGTAAGTGTGATCAATTCTCGTGCATATTTGATATCGTAAGCATAAACGGTACTAATGCCCCAAAAATGCATGTCCCATCGCTTAGTTCATTTCTATTCATTTCTCTCTATAATCCTAGTAGTGCGTAATTCTTACAATAATCGTTCTTCTATTTGTATATCCTCGCTTATCTGTTCAATTATGTCTAAGCATATCAGTAATATACTCATACCCGATGTAGATAGTGTAGTTAATAAAGCGGATGAACAACAAGATGTACCAATTAATACTAATGAAGATGAGACAACTTTCAAACCAACACTAGGCATTCCATCTGGTATGTCCATTGTTATTAGTATGATGCTAGGCTCGGGCATATTCTCCACACCTGGATTTGTATGGCAATTAGTTGGTTCACCTGGCATGGCGATTGTTATGTGGATTGTCGGTGGCATCATATCCTATATGGGCGTGTTGTGTTTCATCGAATTAGGCACTATGTTACCGAGGAATGGCGGTGAACAAGTCTACCTGGACTATGCGTACAGGAAACCACGAAAATTGTTTCCCTTTATCTTTTGCTGGTGCACCATCCTATGTCTTCAGCCGAGTGGCACCGCTGCAAATGCCATTGTCGTTGGCAAATACATCCTCTACGCCATTTACGGCAATGTAAATGATCTTACTGATAGCTCATTAAAAGAGCATTTTGATTGGTATGCACGCGGTATTGCTCTACTTGCTGCTAGTAGCATTATCTTAATATGTGCCCTAAGTACAAAATGGTCGTTAAGAATACAAACCATGATGACTAGTGTTAAACTTGTGATAATGCTTTTATTTGCCATTACCGGCATTGTTCTATTAGTCAGTAATAACGCGTCGAATATATCCAATCCCGGTAATTGGCATGCCATGTTCTCCGGTACTTCCACCAGTGTAAACAACTATACTACCGCCATGTTTAATGTATTTTGGGCTTATGGTGGCTGGAGCGGAATCAACTCGTGTGCCGGCGAGTTAAGAAATCCACGTCACACCTTACCGATCGCGTCATTTGGTGGTTTGACCGTGGTGATGATACTCTACCTTTTGGTCAATGCGGCTTATATCACTATCGTACCTGCCAAGTTGGCCTTTGAAAGTCGTGAAATCCTGGCGGGTACCTTCTCAAGCATTGTATTCGGTTTGTACTTTGGTCGAGTAATACTGCCTCTCCTCATTGCAATAAACACCTATGGCCAATTGGTAGGCCATATATTTACATCTAGTCGAATCATTCAGATGGCCGCCAAAGAGGGTTACCTTCCCCTTGCACGTTTGTTCAGTCGTGTTAACCCGACCACCAATACGCCAATCTACGCACTCGCACTCAACTGGACATTATTCGTTCTGGTCTTATTCGTCACGCCACTAGGCAATGCGTTCAGTTTCCTGCTTAACATGACTGGCTATCCAAACTCGTTGTTCACTTTATTTACAGTAATGTGTGTACTAATACTGCGTCGTATCGAGCCGGAGAGGGAAAGACCATTCCGCGTTTGGTGGATCGTTCCCGTCATCTTTATTACAGGCTTTTTCCATCCAATTTGCGCAGTTAGCCTTCTGTTTTTATGAATAAATAATAGTTAACACTTACAAGTACAAGTACCCCCGTATTCTGTTTCCCAGCCCCCTTCCCTTGGGGGAAAGACTAGGACGGTTGACGATACAACCGGGTTAATTTGTTATTTGATGTTTGGATCCCTCTTGATCTTGATCTTCATTTAGTGAATGCTTTGCGGATGTACCAGAATCAGGAGGAGGAACGGCACCTCGATGGAATTGTGTTGGAACACCCTTGTCCTCACGAACACTGCGAATAATCTGAATGAAGTTCAGACATGCAGCCATATCACAATTCCATACACGATAATCAATAGCTACTTGTAAGTACATGACATGGCAATATCCAACTATACTAGTACACTTGTATCATCTATCTTATAGAATTGATGATGATAGTTATCGCTATCAATAAATGATCTATTACTAATACTGAATTGTTATTATTATCATGCTGTATCAATTGGCATTTCTATGATGATAATGGTGTTAACAATTGAATAGATTGTTTATTAATAAACTGCAAATGTTAAAGGATAAATGCGCAAATTGGATGGAAAAACACTGTATTTTCTCCGCTTTCCTCGTCACCTTCTCATTTGTGCCACCAATCAATTATACTGGTGCACTTCCTTATTACCTCCCTTACCTGCTTGGTGCTTGTTTACCATTGACTGGCATCCCTAGCTGGTATATCATAGTAATTCATAAGGGAAGCCTCAAGAATGCTTGGATGGAGATTATTTCTATAATCACTAGAAGTAAAAGAAACGAAACATCAAGTCATTTGATCATTTATAATAATTGATAAAAGAAACGGATGATTTGGTAATTAATAAATTGATGATGATGATGTTGATGATGATGACACGTTCGGATCAAAAGAGAAAATTTGTTGTCACTTGTTTAGCATTTATTCAGTTATTGTAATTACTACATTGCAACGAGAGCTCGTTAACGTTTATAATGTTATCGGCTCTACTTACCAGAACTGGTCAAGTAAACGGTGCCGGTCTATCGCGACATTTGGTCTGGCCGACCAGAACGACCAACCATACTCAATGGTTGCAACGATGCAGCACTACACAAATTGCTTCTCGTGGAATTGGCGTTTCAACCGCGCGACAATACAACTCGGCCTTTAGTCCTAGCAAACCTTCTAATGTAGCGACGTCAACATCGCAGAAATCATTTCAGATATACTTTGATAATGTCTACCCTATTCGTTTCTCTCAATTTGATCCGCGATTTCTATTCTATACACGCAAGTCCATCAATAATGCGGCAGGAAATCTACGTGATTTCATCCTGAATAGGGCAAAGACAGCGGCAGCCGAGGCTATCGCCGCGGATCCTGACCCGCCAGTTGCTAAAGATACCGCGACATCCGGTAAATCCACAAAACAAGCAAATAGCGGCTTACCATTTGATGCGCAGCTCGGTGATATTGTGCCAAGGGTCAAGGATGGCGGTATGTTTATTACAGTTCAGTATGATCGACCGGCTACCACCGATGCAGATAATAGTAGTATCGATCAACAAATACGAGATGAAATTCTAGCGGCAATTCGTGATATTATGCAGGAGGGCCCACGTCCCTGGTTCAACTTGCGTCGATCGCATGTTTACATTGTACGTGGCAAGCCATTTGTCGAGGATCTCACCTCGCATTATCCTTCGACACGCTTGCGAGTTGAACTGTTCAATCAAGATGTCCAGACGACACCGCGTCCCGAGCGTATCTACAGCGCATTCCGCGAATATGGACGTATAGGCAGTATCCGTATGCCACCGCCTACCAGCTACTTTCCACGCTCGGTGATTATTCGCTACTCTAGTCGACGAGCAGCAGCAGCGGCCAAGAACTGTGTCCATGGCTATGAAATACCATTGCGTGGCTCGAATGACGCACGCGCCAATTTCTCTATTCAGTATGAGCCTAATGTCAAGGTAGTTAAAATCGTCATCAACTGGTTCTCGTCGCATCCACGGGTAACGCTACCGCTTATTCTGGCCCTAGCAGCCATCGTCACCTACACCGTATTCGATCCGATGCGTGAATTCTTTATTCGTCGTGAAGCGGAGGGCACGTTCAACTTTGATCGGTACACCACCGGATTACAGCAATTGGGCGATCGACTTGCTGGACGTGCTTCACATCGTCGACCGGTATCATCGGAAACGAATGAAATGCAAGAAATGTCCGATATGGACTCGCCAACGAGCACAACACCTGATATGCATGCGTGGCAGGGACGTGCCAATGACGAGGAGCAATTACGTCAATGGCTAGAGGAGCCGCCTAGCACGTTTATCGTCGTGGACGGTCCACCGGGAAGTGGCAAGACCGAGATGGTCAATCAAGTACTCGACGATCACAGCATGTACTTGACCATCGACTGCGACGCATTATTATCATCGCGTAGTGACGATGAAATGATCGAGAAACTAGCGCGACAAATAGGCTATCGTCCCTATTTCCAGGCATATGTGTGGGTCAGCAAGCTTATTGATAGTATGGTAGGTCATGAGCGAGGAATAATTTATTTATATCAAGTATTATACTAATAGTTACGTGTACACGTACGCGTATGCTTGTCTACAGGTGGCAGCCACAACAGGTGCAGATGCCGATTTGTCATCTAGTGCTCGCGAACGCTTCAAGGAGATTCTCGGCACTTGTAGCGAGGCTTTGGAATGCTTAAACGACGACACATACTTTGAACGACTGTTCCGTCGACGTGGAACGAGCAAAAAGCATCGCATACTAGCTGCGAATAAAGAGGATAGCCCGCCCGAGAGAAAGGAATATCCTATCATCATCTTGGATGGTTTCTTTAACGTAGCAGGCGAGAATAACGATCAGATATGGTATGATCTGGCGGATTGGGCCAGCACATTGGTCGAGCGTGTAAGTGATAGCAACTGAGATGATATACACAAAACTAATGATTCGATAGCGTATTGCACATGTGATATTTGTTTGTCGAAATGGTGCTGCCGCTGAATTACCATTGAATCGTGCCATGCCACATAGAAGCTTTAGCACTATCTCACTACGTGATGGTGGTCCGGAAGTAGCGCTTAACTACGTGCAAAATCGTCTTGGTGATAGGGCTGTTCCCGTGGATCATTTAATGCCATGCATCCAGGCATTAGGTGGTCGATTGAACGATTTGGAGACATTCGTGCAAAAGGTAAGTTTACTTTTATTGTAATATCCGTAACTAATGGCATGTTTATCTACTAGATCCTAAGTGGTATGTCACCGAGATACGCACTCGAGGATATTATTGGACGAGCAGAGGCCGAGTTACGCAAATACGTTGTACGCGATCCATTATCATCGGATGCAGCTTTGCATGCTGGAAGTAAATCAAACGATGGTAGTGGCAATAGCAATGGCAATAGCAATGGCAACGATAAGGAAGCATCACGCGGCAAGGCCAGTCTAATGCGTCGTAGTACGAGTAACATTAATGCGGCATCTTCATTTAACATTTCCTGGTCATCCCTGCAATTCTGGCACATTCTAACGCTACTCGCCGAGCATGACAGCATATCGTATGATGCCGTACGCCAGCATGCACTATTCCATGGCAGTGATGTAGCATTACACGCGATGGAACGAGCCGATCTCATCCATCTTGAACGTCGCCATGGTCGACCATTCGCCATTTCACCCGCCAAGTCAATCTACAAAATTGCATTCCAACGTCTACAGAAAGACACTAGACTAGTGCTATGGATGCGACGACGTACACTTGCCGTGATACGTGTCAAGGAACTCAGTAAGGTTGAAAAATGCGAAGAGGAATTACGCGTGCTAGGTGAGGTGGCCAAGGGCCTGAAACAACTATCGGTAATCGGTGAACGCGCCGTACGCAACACATTGGAGGATCGAGTACGCGCCATTGTCATGGTAATGCAACGAGCCGGCGATAAAGTATGCGCGTATGATCAAGAAATCGCCGAAGTGGCACAAGAACTGGCTGATCTAGGTGTTCCCGAGAACGCGTAATAGTCATAAGAAATACAATGGTTCTTGATGATATTTATTTACGATTAATAAATAGTACTAACTGCAATTAGTAGAATTAGACAAAATAATCTTAATAGAATCTAGCCAGCCATGATGGTTGTAACAGGTTACGCGTCATTATTGGCGAAGTATTCTGAAATGATGATGTAGATTCAGACAATTGACAGATCATGCGGTTACACGACATTCACCATTTCATCTAATTGGTATTCGCTTACTAAATGCACTATCAATAAGCAGCAGATTGCCAATGCAGTCATACCAATATCCGCCATTATCATCTCGGCTATAAATCGAGCACTTTTTGACACACCCAGCTTGCCATCTTCATACTCGCTCTTCTACTCTACTCTATTCCAGCTAATACTCTAGCTACTACTATTATTGCTCTGTATTCTTATTCTATTCTATTTACTTGTCTATAATCCACCAGGCCAACATCAACATGAAGTTCTCTGCTGTTATCGCTATTGCCGTCGCCGTTGTCGCCAGCCTGGCCATCGTTGAAGCTAATCCCAATAGGATCCGTCGTGCTATTGTCGAGCGTCGTGCTCCTCCATCTCATCACCATCATATGTCTGGCCATAACCATGGAAGTGCCCATAGCAGTAGCGCCTTTCATGCTGCCAATATCATTAGTGGTATTTTGTGAGCAAGACAAGGACATCATCAAGTAGATATATAGGTATTCAAGTCAAGAATGGATTGATGCAAGACCCTTTAGTGTCCATATTATTCAAGTTATTATTTCTTGGTCCAAGGAATATATCAACAAGATCATTCAATCATTTATTGAATAAATATGTCGTATTCTGACCATTACAATCCTCGACAGTTTCAATAAAATGATAGTAACAAGTGTACGTTGAATCAATAGAATCCTTATAGTGTAATAGTTATTCAATTCTTTTTACAATCTTTAATTGTCAAGTGCAAATGTCATCTATTATGTTACTCAATCATGCCGCCATCACTTATATAGCTGCACCGGAACCCTCTGCATCACCTGCTTCTGCATCGTCATCGTCATCGTCATCGTCATCGTCGAAGCGAGCAAGTAGTTCTGTAACGATAGCATCGTAGCCTCGTCCTTGAGCCTCTGTCATGGCGCTCAATCCATTCACATTTTTAAGCTATTCCATGATGAGGAATTAGTCAAAGCTAAATTAAAGATTTTGTGCATATATATACCTTGACATCCGCGTTTGCCTCGAGTAATCGGGATACTACCTCAGCATGACCGTTTAACGCGGCCCAATGTAGCGCCGTGTTACCCTCGCTGTTTTGCGAGTTAATATCTTCCGGTAAGGGGAATCGACGACAGAGCAAGTCAACAATCTCTGTTTCACGAGATATTAATAATGTAGTATAGCATAGCATAGCACAGAGCTTCTTACCAAGATGAGCATTGGCACAAGCCATATGTAAGGGTGTATTGCCGTTGACATCTTTAAGCGAGCTTAGCGATAGACTGGGATTGGCGTCTAATAGTTGTGCTAGCTCGTCTGCTTCGTTATAGCGTGCACAACTAAGTGCCTCTGCTATGAGATCCGTGTCATTCATAATTGTCAAACTAACAAGAAAAATAAGAAAGAAAAATAGTCGAAACCTTTTTTCCTTACATGTTGTAACCATTTAATTGAGTCTAGTCATAGGATACATGATACTTGTTTGATGTATTGTTCGAATTTTTTATTCCATTTGATGACGACAACAGTGGTAATGATGATGACGATGATGATGATAGTAACAAAGACATCAGGGGAATTTATCGCTTGGTTGTACAGTTTGCGTATGTCCATCATACCTCTTTTTGTAGAAAGACTTTGTACAATGATCTTTACTAACAAAGAGTCCTGTTACAAGGAACAATAAATGTGAATTACAGTAGGAGGAGACAGTCCTTTCATATTTCATTACTAGTGTCTTGTTGCTTAGGTGCATCACAAAGCAATTATTACGAATTATTCTAGGCCTATTCGTGAAATCAATACCCAGATTTCTCGAATATTCAGTAGAATACTTTTTATATCCAACACTGCCATTCTAGTTAATTCAATATACGAGCAAGTTCCCATGAAGCTACTACTGCTATTACTACTAATAGAACATACAAGCGACCAATTAATTATTGCTATTTTTTATGATCGGAAGTCTATCCGCCTAGTAGGATGGCCTTCTATTCGTCTCTTTATTTAGACATCTACTTGCTATTTTCTGTCGTATTCAGCTCCGTCCCAAGTTATTCAGGACTACTATCCTGTCGCACTTTGTTTCTCCGCGACAATCCCCATCGTCCTCTTCTTATATTGTCACTATCAACTTATCTGCCCACATTCAAGCTGCTAAACGCATCTTAACCTTTTCCTTCTCTATATTCCACCGTTGCTACTAGTATTCTAGCATTTTATCTCGACCAATTCTCTGGAGCAAAAAGGTAAGTGATATTGACATGGTCATTGCACATTATATCGATGTTCATTAACGATCGATTGCCATTCATCCGATTGCCTCGTTTATTTGTAGTACAACTTTGCGCATTATTTGCATCAATAGCCTAATCACTATTCTGACCATCCTATTAACATAAATATACACCAATTCCTAGTTGTTTGTCTGAAGCTTGATGCTTGACAAGCCCTTCTGCTTTCCATTTATTTCAATTCTATAATCAGATTATTTTATACTACTACTTTTACAACTACTATTATTCCCTATCTATCATGGCACTCTTTCCAACCGAGCATTCTATCATACCACATACATTGCAAAGCAAAGATATCCTGGCGTACCATTCCTCGCCATCCACCGAAAACACCATTAGTGCCTCACAATCAGCTCGATATCAGCAATTTGCATTCCCTTCCCGACGTATACTTTGTAATATCTCTAGATTTATCACTCCATTGGATGCCCTGCGACTAGCGCGTATCAGTCGTCGTGCCTGGCAATACATTGTTGAGGATGATCCCAATTTCTGGCAGAAAGTATACGAATATCGCTTCTCTGGAAGTAGCGAGCAACATGGACAAGAGCGTGGCTTTCTCGATGCCTTTATGGCGGCTGACCTGATGGCCGAGCCTTCCGTACTACCCGATGACTTTCATTTCCTTTCCGATCCTAACCATTCCTTGGACCATTCGGGTAGCACCGCATCAATAGACGATGAGCCCGGATGTCTATCGATATTCGCCGAGACTCCACGACCTGAACATTCAGGACCGTACGACCATATGGATTACGATCCAAATGCCACCCTCGTTGAGCATTCGTTGCCATCCATACGACTTCGTCGTAAACGTAATCAAGCACGACCATTGGGCACACGTGCATCTACCATGTTCGACATACATGCTGTTCAACAGATGATTGCCCATAATACAACGACGAGAAAGAATCAAGAAGAAGTACAAATACAAAGTAAGATTATATTTATTTTAATAACAACTATTACTCATGCATGCTTATTAGATGATTATGCCAATGAGAGTTCGCTTCAAGTATCCGAAAAGTCTTCATTTTGGCCATCGTCATTGTCGGATCTTAGTGACATTGAATCGTGCGACACTAGTCCGTCGGTCAACTCATTTAGTGTGACCGCTGAGTTCGCTTTTTCCAACGAAGGGGAACACTATGAGGACATGGATAACATGAGCGACAACAACGACTATGAACATTACAACAATACGATGTGTTTCAACGAGGAGGAATCGACCATACTAGAGGACAGCGAGTATGAAGCTGTTAACCTTCAAGTGGATCGCGAGGCTAGACGACGTCGCCCTCGTGCCAAATCACTTTCGGCTGCCACACTAGTGGCGAACGCATGCTCGCCGATGAAATCCAACGTCATGCACGATATTGACTCGCCAAAAGCAAGTCCATTATCGCCATCATCCATTAGTAGTTGCAGCAGTGCACACTCGAAGGACCCGAAAGCATCGGTTGCCGCACCGATGGACTGGTTAGCCGCGGGACAAATGCGTGCACGTATGGAGGCAAATCTACGTTACGGCAAATGCAATCGTAGACTAGTTCAACCGCCCAATGATGCACAAGGCCCGATATTCCTACGAGCAAGCTTTGGCAGATGGATAGCCGTCGACGTGGGTACACGTGCCTATCTATTGGAGATACGTAGGAAACGATCGATCGCCTCTCGTAGTGCGCTCATTAGTGAATTGCTTAAAAGCAACGATCCGCATCGATACAGCGAGGACAGTTTCTTTATTGCTACGGAGATGAGCACCAATTATCAGGATAACTCCATCTATCGCTTGCCCAATCATAGCGATACAAGTGCCGTGGCAAGAATCGTTCGACCTTACGCGATTGATTCTGAACAAAAGGAACGAGCACCACCTGCAGGGGATATCACCAATATCACTGTATCTACCGTAGATGATGACTCGCATATCATGTCGGATACTGCCTCATCGCAAGGATCGGCCACTGAGCGTCGAGAAGCGTGGCTCAAGCATTGGACACGTTTATCGTTTGGTCAGCCGTTATCGCAGCCACGCGCATTGGCCACACCATTGTTGAAGACGAGTCACTCGATGAATAATCGTTCGTTCGACTGCGAAGAAGCGACACTCATCGAGGAATTCGAGGATGATAGTGTCCAATATATTTGGCATCCATTGGCATTAGATGTCGGTGCCACCGATCAATATGGTTGGACGGGTAATGGCGTGGTACAAGTATTGCTCAATGATCGCTACATGGTTCGTATGTTGTGCACGTCCAATAATAATAATAATAATGACAGCAACAATACTGGTACGGAAACATTACGTCCAGAACCAATGCGTGTCATTCATGTATGGCGTTTAAATCGATTCACAAACGATGCCACCTATTACAATGACGCCGGCATTGAAGACGAGTCTTCTCGCGTAGAACCATGCTACGCGGTACTAGTGCCACGCGACGCGGTATTTGAACAATTACTTGGTCGTTGGCTTTCCATTATCCTACCGAATACCGTGAACAGTCGTACTAGTTGTCAAGCACTACGTGTTATCGATTTGGAGTCTGGCCTGCTCTGCCCGGGAGAGGTACCGCTTAATCCGGATGATTCGGTTCATCTGCACGCGGTAGGCGAAGAGCGTGCCTTCGTTTATCAGTGTACACTACGGGACATCCCGTCAAATGTATCCACAAGCGCGAACGATTCGACTAAAAGCAAGCCAATTGCTAATGAATTACTACTATGGCGATTATGGCAGTTCAGCGCTATAGTACATCATGACACCAATAGTCCACAGCTTATTGGACAAAGTGTACTGTGTATCACATCATCAGCTAAGCATGAAATAGGTAAACGTGCGATAAATCTACACAGTAGCTTTATTGATACAAGCCGCGTTCTCATCTGGAGCGAACGTGGCTGGCTTGCCGTCCATCATTTACGTGCCAACTCATTCTTGTGGGAGTCGTTTGGCGAGCCATTAGCTAATGTGGCATTGTATTCATCATCTAAACGACTTATGCTAATGTCGGCACGACAAGCACGCGCCGTTGTAGTACGTCTTACAAATGGATTGAAAGCGGGTGCTTCATCTAGTTTCAATAGTAGCAATAAGCACAATGGCCTACCCGATGTATCCGACATGCCATTACCTCCGATCAAACCCGTTAAGCCTAAACCAAAGCTAGATACCGTGCTATCAGCACCTAGTTGTCATATTATCCCCTCATCGGTACCAATGAAACCAACAAAGAAAGAGGCCAAGAAAGCAAACAGCAATAGCACTAATAGCAATAGCAATAATGGTACTGCGATAAAAACTCGCAGTATAAAAGCATCACGCACTAGTACATCTACTACATCTACATCTACATCTACTGCAACTAAACGCAATGCTTCTAATAAGGAAACATCAGGAAACACCATCTACTGGCCGGAGAGTTCTATCGCCACGCATATCATCGGTTCGCTATTCTGTCGGGCCGATCATGGTGTGGGTGGCTCGCCCATTTGGTTAATGGACGTTAAAACGGGCGGTGGACGTGTCGGTCTAATTCGTCCTGATAAACGACCACTCGACACGCCAGAAACATGGGCACCTGCCGTAGACACGCGTGTTAACGTGATGACGGCCGGTCCATGTCTAGTCGATGTCTATCAGCGTAATGCACAGCTGGTTCTCTGGGATTTCATGGACATGCTTTAAGATTTTGTATTAAACTATTTTTCTTTATTCTTTCTACCTTAATCATAATACTAAATCTATCATTAATCGATGTTTTGGTTACAATTACTTCTTTTCTTTTTCTATCTAATAAACTAGCTAATTACTTAATTAATTTCATTCAGTATAGTAGTTTGTCATTAGTAGTGTATTCTTTTATAACATCAATTTATTGTTTATAGAATGATCTATATATATATATATATCATTTGTTGTCGATATACATTGACAATTAAACGCATTGACTGGCTCGCTGCTTGGTCCATTCGGGGTGTTTCTCTACAATCT
>JAIXMF010000231.1:0-21892 GCA_025201365.1 Syncephalis plumigaleata | reverse complement strand
ACAAAGAGATACTTGAACCATACATGGATGCTATATTAGAGAAGTTGATGGCTATATTGAACACGAACAAGATGTACATGCAGGAACAAGCCATCACTACTATTGCCACGATTGCTGATAGTGCGCAAGATCGATTTGTGAAGGTATTTATACAAAGAGCATTGCTGTCTATCATTTTAGTATGCTTATTAATATTATCATCATCATTACTATTGTTGTTTATACAATTGACTAGTTCTATGGAACCATTATGCCAATATTAATGAATATATTGGTACAAGCTGCTACTCGTGAATATCGCACACTTCGTGGTAAAGCACTAGAGTGTGCCACACTCATTGGTAAGTGATTATTGTTATCATAGTTATACATTATTAATAATTTCATTCAACTATTATAATAGCCCTAGCTGTAGGCAAGAAGGTGTTTGCCGCTCATGCTCAAGCATTAATCAATTTAATGATCCAGATGCAAGGTACGAGTATGATCATTTGTAGAATTGCAACTAATATATATACTATATACACTATATAAATAGAAACAATAATGGATTCTGATGATCCACTCTCCTACTATTTGCTACAATCATGGGCACGTATCTGTAAGGTACTCGGTCCTGATTTTGCTCCCTATCTTCAAGTGGTACTGCCACCACTAGTGAGATCTGCACAACTCAAGCCTGATTTCACTATTGTTGATGGTGAGTAGCTAATACTGCTATGGTATACATATACATATACATATCATGTGCTAATTTGCATAATGTCTTTTATGCTAGGAGAAGAAGACGCAGAAAAGAACTTCTCCCCCGAGGATGGATGGGAGTTTGTAGGCATTGATGGTCAGCAGTTCGGTATAAAGACCACGGTTCTTGACGAGAAATGCGCCGCTGTCGAGATGTTCGTCTGTTACGCTCGTGAACTCGGCCCGGTATTCCGACCCTACGTTGAACAAGTACTCGATATTGTATTGCCATTACTCAAGTTCTACTTCCATGAAGGTGTCCGATTTGCAGCAGCCACCGTTATACCCATGCTATTATGCTGTGTTTCCCAAACAGAACCACGTAAGCATACAAGTTACAAACAAGAAATGACAACCCTGCTAAATATAAACTATATAATTATATAGGCGATGTGGCTACAGTACAACAATTATGGACAATGATATGTCAACGATTGAACGAGGTTACCTTTAGCGAGGCAGATCCAAGCTTCCTTCAACAATTGTTCGCCTCTTATAGCGATGTAAGTGAATGATTTACCATATCCACTACATACTAATAGTGTGTGTCATTAGTGTGTTGAAGAATTAGGCGATAACTGTATGACAGTGGAACAATTGGGACTATTCACCAATGCTCTTGAATCACAATTGAAAGAATACTGCCAACGATTAAAGACACGACAAGGTAATGACGAGTAGATATGTATACATTACAGATAGAATATTCACACTTTAACTAATGAATACAGAGGAACGAGAACTGCAAGGATACGAGAATGAAGATGACGATGCCTTTACATTAGAGGAAGAAGAGGATGATGCCATGCTAGCTGAGGTATGATCTATTATAATCTATAGTATAACTACATTAACAAACATGTCTACTATTTCAACTAGATGTCGAAAACACTACATGTGATCCTTAAAACGCATAGAGATGCATTCTTCCCTTATTTCGAGCAATTACTACCATTTGTTGATGGATTCCTTGTAAGTAATTGTCAACTAAGTAAATGACTACAATGACTAATATGTGTCAATCTACATTCTAGATTAATAGTAATCCATCATCACGTCAATGGGCATTATGTCTAGTGGATGATATTGTTGAATTTACTGGTGCAGCATCATGGCATTATCAATCTCATTTCCTTACACAATTGATACAAGCCATTACTGATGATAGTATGTAGTAACACTAATAGATGACAATTAGAGATATATATAACAGTATTAACTGATAATACTAGATGAGAATATACGTCAAGCGGGTGCTTATGGCATTGGTGTATGTGCTCAATTTGGTGGGCCACCCTATCACGAAGCATGTACAGGTAAGTGAACTTTACTATCTGTGTGTATGTATGTAATCAATAGAACAATTATCTAATAACATGTCATCAATATAATAGCGGCTGTACCTCAACTACTTAAAGTAGTGCAGGCGCCTAATGCTCGTGATGAAGAGAACGTGTATGCCACCGAGAGTGCAGTGGCAGCATTAACAAAGATATGCAAGTTTGCTCCTAGCCAATTGGATCTTAATGCCATCCTGCCAATCTGGTTTGGTGCTCTTCCCATGCTAGAGGATTACGAAGAAGCTCCTTTGACTTACACGTTCCTATTGTCATTATTAAATGCGTAAGTAATGATATACTCTTATCTATACTATCACGATTAATCTACTAACTATTCATCATTAGACAACATCCGGCATTGCCAGTCAATCATGAACATATCTTTTTGCATTTAGGCAAGATATTCACTGATGTGTTATCGTTAGACTTTCTTCCCTCAGAGATATGTCATCAAATGCATGACATGCTAAAGAAGATGGTATCAGAGGAAGCAGGTGAAATGGGTCGTAAATTACTAGGATCATTGGATGTTGATAAACGAGCCACCCTTACTCGATTGGGTTACCTTTAATAGGATATACATATATACATATATATATATATATGA
Organism: Syncephalis plumigaleata; assembly: GCA_025201365.1. Classification (NCBI taxonomy): domain Eukaryota; kingdom Fungi; phylum Zoopagomycota; class Zoopagomycetes; order Zoopagales; family Piptocephalidaceae; genus Syncephalis; species Syncephalis plumigaleata. The sequence goes on along the minus strand of JAIXMF010000231.1, from coordinate 19,201 downwards.
ATTAATTAATTAATAGTATATCACATCCTAATGATGCTTACCCTCTAATAATGCTTGCTTCATCGTCACTTGATTGCAAGTTATATTGCCTTCTTTAAGCCGATATTACAACATCATTAACTCGTCATCATATCAAATTGATATTGTTTTTTTGGAAATAAATGCTTTATAATAAAAAAGTTCTCGTAGGATAGAGATAATCCAAACCGGATAATGCGATACTCTTATCGAGTGATGCTGGTACAGAAAGTGAACGATTCCATCGCTTACCCAATTGATAGAGTGTTTGTACTTGCATATGAATATGTTGTCTCAACTAGATACACATTCATTATCATATGAGTGCAGTTATATGAATACATTCATTGTTTACTTACTTGTGATAGATCAATGGCATTATTGTTAATCATAGATGACCAATTAGATTGATCTACTACTAGAGATGGTGGATTAAATGGACGACATTGTAATAGTTGCCATAGCTTCTGTTCTATTACTTGTAATTCATCTAATAATGATGACATATCTGTTTCTAATAGATTAGATGATTCATTAGATTCTACTAATGGAGCTGTTAGCGGTATTAATTTACACCAGAAAGTAATGAGTACATGATTGCATTGATCTATTCAATAGTTAATTGGCAAGAATGATATACATATCAATGATGACTACTCACTTGATAGATCATATTGAATGGTTAATGCTTGATGTGTTTCAATCCATGTAGTAATAAATGTTAATAGATTACTCCATAGCCATAGAGTAGTAGGTGAGATATCATTCTAATCACACATATATGAGTATATAGATATATAGATATACGTTAATAATGACTACTAACCATAATACAGGCTAGATTACGAATGATTAGTTGTACGGTGTAGGTGGCTTCCAAGTAGAAATGCTTACACGCCTTACTCCTATGATGCATGCCTAGTGATAACCAATCGGATGGCCATGTACGAATAATATCCGTATAAATGATGAGTAATGTTGCACGTTCACGCCAAGTGAACTTGTACGATTGTTCAAGTAAGCGTATACGTAAATTTGCTATATTTGATTGCCTATATTACACGTAAAGAGGATAATTGATTAGAATAAAAACAATTTCTCTCTCTCTCTTTGAGTACTTGCCAGATCATTCTATTCTGTCGATTTTCTATAGCTTCATCATTATCCTCTAGTAAAGTATTCCTAAGAGATGCTACTAGCACCGCTTTATCCGTAATACATAATTGACCACATGCATCCATTTTAACATAGGGGAAATATCGATCGGTCAGGATAGATACTAAAGTAGCCACTTGATCCTGTGGTAAATGACGAATTCGTTGTATAACACTCCATCGATCACTATAATGGATATAGAAGGAGAGTATGGTGTCAATCATAGTATGAATAAATTGCTGCTAGTAGTACTAGTACTCACCTTAAGGATACTTTGAACTCTGCTTGTGTAAAGAATACCAATTCATTCAAATGAATTCGATGACTAACACTATCCGCTAAGAATACCGCACCATGTTTAGTAATGGCCGTAATGATACGTTGGATTGTTGTGGCATACGTGAGTTTGCGTGTTGGTTCAATCGACTATACAAACAGTAATAATAGTAAGCTATCAATTCAGATTTACTCGAATCAGCTATCATATTACCTGATAATAATCCTTTAAACTAATCAGTAACGATTTAATATAATGTGTATCCTTACGAATCTGTAATGCATCGGGAACAGTCGTCCAGTGTAGTTGTCCCATCTGTTTTATGACAGCTAGTAGTAATGAATAAGTAAGCGTAGTTCATTAATGAATGGTTCACTTTCTCTATTTACCTATTAGTAATGATTCACGTAATGATCCAAATGCTTCATTTGTAATAGGCCATCGAGTAGTAACATTGTAAAAGGCTGATAGTCGTGGATGTTCACGCGCCATCGATGATAATGTATTGGTGTAGCGATAAAGGGACGATGAAGTATCTGGTGCACCTATACTCTTGAACCATATATCTAGTAGTACATCATCAAATAGCTAGTATACTCACGATTAGTCTATCTATATGTTGGCAATAATGCAACTATTATACTTACAATCAAGAGGGTATGATCAAGTACGAGTAGACGATTTAGGTATATTAATAGAATGGAGTTACGCGACTTGGTTGAACTGATCAACATTAACGAATATTTACTATAATCGAATAGGAAACTCTCCCATGACTAGAACACTCGTTAATAAGAGTATAGAATCGAGTTGCTTGATAATAAACATTTACCTTTGCATGACGACGAACCATTGTCCATGTACATTGGGCGAATAACTCGGTCAACTGTTCTAGTAGGGTTTCCTTGATTGTTTTATCCTCACCCAAAGGTAGTAGATCTGCATACATGTTAGTAAACAAACGACATAATAATAATAATAAGTGCTTACTATGAATGGACACTCGTGTTAATAGTTGATGTAGCGGTGCTAGTAAATGCTGATCAATCATCTATCATAGCATAAGTTAATGTGTATATATATCCGTTATGCACTTTACCTTTTGTATAGCAGTTTCCTTATTTTCTATACAATGCAATACATTAGTGAATTACTATGAATGCGTAATAGTAATGTAGCACTTACGTAAATCCATAGATGTAGTTGACGTGATAGGTATGGCTTTCAACCAACAATCCAACATATTTCGTACAAGTTTATGCGCTTCTTCACGTATTAGCATGGGATAACGATACGATGTCACTACTGCTAAACGATACCATCCTGTAATCAAATATTAACAAGTGAATACACAGTTCGTATTAACTATATTACATAACTATTATATCATTTCATTTACCTTGATTCAATAATATACATGAAATGGCGTGCAAATCTCCCGGTGATGATCGATTCACTTCATCAATGAGATGTGACAACGTTCGTAGTATCTCGTTGATCCATCGTGTCCTCTGTTCTTGTTCCGTTTTCCATCGCATATTCAGCATGGAACAATCGAGTGTCGATGAGGTTGACTCGTAATGTTGACATGCTTGCTCCAATTCTTGTGTCAATCTAGCAATCACCTCTACAGGTTGACGACCATGTCGACAATAGACACGAGCCAGACTTAGACATTCACGTAGACAAATACGTCTAGCCACTAGATCACGCGTATCTGGTGGTAAGAAACGGAATAGTAAATCTGCATAAGGTCTGTCCACCAGAGGAATGGTAGCATTTGCCAGTGTAACTACTAGATTACAATGATGATGCAATTGATCTCGTCGCTGTTCAATAGATTCGCCATAACTCGTGATATCATTGTTATTCATTGGAAATCGTATAATACGTGTAGGTAGAAAACGAGACACAAGTGCAGACAATACTCGTGTCTCTCGTAAACGATCTGTTTCCGTTTCTATTAATTCAATACTAGTGTCCATTAGATTAGTCATCAATCGTAATAATAAATTATGCTACTCACCGATTAACTAACGATTTCATACTTGCACCAAGTAGATTAAGGAAATTGGACAATTCAATGGCATTGGCACTGCACATTAACTGCATACTATCGAAATACGAGTATACTAGTCGAAGTAATGGGACAGAAGCTGACCAATTAAACCAAGTTACACATTGCCAACTTGTAGTAAGCAAAGTATTAATGACTGCTGTATGTGATTGATTGATTGCCGTATTCATTAGCAGTTGTAGTAATAGCCAACCAGAGTATTCCTCATGTGTATTCATTGTATTCCTACTAATTCGTATAGATAAATGTTGTAGATGACTGGCTACTATAATCCATGCTTGTAAGCGTTGTCGATCATCCAAGTCGACATTATCGAGTGACCAAGTGGCGGTCGGTTGATGACGTACATTTTGTTGAGGTGTCACATTGTGCATCAGCATCATATTGAATTCCTGCCAGAACTCATTTGGTCCAGTTACTTGTACAATGGTGCACCAACTGCAAAGTAACCAATAACCAATATCATTACTCGTATTGAATGTATTCCGCGAATAAAGTTGTCTCAATGCTTCAATCGTAAATGTCACATCGAAACTAAGGAGATACGTCATTTGATGCTGTATCATACGTAGTAATAGATTGAGCGTATCATTACATACAGATGAGCAATCAACATGCAAGGACATTTCATCTCTGGCAGGTCTAGCTAAAAGATCAAGCCATAGAATCATGGCTATTCGCATTTCAATAAACAGCGCAATAATTGATATGTTATCCCTATGATATCCGAGTCGATTATTGCTCTCCCATTCCAGTGTGATTACAAATAGTTGCTCTATACTAGTTAGAAGAAGCTTATAGTGTTCGGCAGATGGTAGATTGTCTGACAATACAAAGAATCGCTCTATGAATAGGAATATTCTACAAAACAATTGATGACAAGTTGCTTCATCTATTCTATCCTCATGATACGTGACTTCATCAGACACACCCAATAGAATGCTCATGTGTCGGGTAATACGTGCAAGTAATGTTGGCAGTATAATAAGCACCTCTTCAACATTAGAAAACTGTACAGTATGTCCCATACAATGCCATGGTTGCTCCAGACTCATCTCACTACCCTCCTCCTTATAACCATTGGCTAATCCGGTAAATGTCAGCAAGTCGGGAGGACGTGGTAATACATTAACTAGATCTGATTGTTGTTCATCGAAATGATCCTGTATATCGTTATAGCTATGGTGAATGTAATCGGATTCCATAGGTTCAACGAATGTTCTCCTACAAAAGACATTAGAATATATACATAAATATATATATGAGCTGGTCTCTTACCGTGTTGTCGCTTTATTCACTCGCTTATGCTTGGCATTACGTTTTACAGCTGGCTCTTGTATATGAATTAACTTTTGTCGAGGTCGATCAAATTGCAATGCCTTGCTTATGGATATCGGTCGACAGAACTGCCTATGAGCAATATGGAGAAAATGAGGCATGGCTGTTTCAGATGTTCGTTCCCGCTTATCCTCCACGATATTCCGATGATAATTACGTAGGAATGGATTATTGGTCAATGAACGACGAAGTTGTCGAGTAGATGTGCTACGTGGTCGATATGCACTCGAGCGTGATGATGGATTTCTTGTTGTATTTCGTTTACGACTAGAACGAGCAGATGTCGTTGATCGCGATCGTGTATTTGATGGATGTTGCTTCTTTCTACGAGTAGGTGTATTTGATTTAATTGAAGGAAAATAGCCAGGATGAAAAGTGTTATCTTCAATATCACTTGATGATGAGTCAGATGGGATGTTGTAATGTTGTTGTTGTTGTTGACTTGCCAACTCTTCGACTTGCATTAGCGATGATGCCAATGGATAATCATTGTTATCATCATTATAGAAATCAATAGAATCTGGTTCCTCTTGAGCAAATACATCATTATGTGATATGATCAAACTATCCATAGGTGGTGGTGTGGATGATATACGAATTGTAGAGGTTGCTGTGTCATTTGAACTCGCTGTATTGTAGCTGTCATTATGTGATCTACTGCTAGGTGGTTTGTTCTGTGCTAGTGTAGGATTTGATCGCCATTGCTCCAATCGATTGATTCTAATGAATGATGCTGGTAATTTGCCACGAAGAGCACCTGCAGTCACTTTACGAGGTACCTTATAGCGTGGCATACTCGTTGCATGACCATCTTCATTCTCTGATGCCGATATGGCACCATCCGATTCATCGCTTGACTCGAGAATACGCCGCTTTGTACGACGACTCAATCCGGTAGATTGTGGTGCATCTTCCTCGCTGGATGATAGTACAGTAATAGTTGCATCATTCGAGATCATGGTGTTTAGCGGTGTCTCGTCCATTTCCAAGGAGCTAGCTACGTCATTCGTATTTGGTGTAGTGCTAATCGGCGATGGCTGTCCAGTTTGTTGCTTATTCTGGGCACGTTCCGCTAAACGTCGAGCAATCAATTCAAGTAGCGGTGTATCTTCATGGTCATTATCGCTTTCTATACTATTAGAGCTAGACAACAATGGTGTTGTAGATGATTTCTTTGCTCGTTTCCTATGACGAACCTCGCTACGTGCTGATAATGTCGATGGTGATGGCGCGGTATAATCGATGTTTGGCTGTTCCATTGTAAGATCAAATTCGGGGTCATGCTGCATACCTTCCGGCACTTCTATGTCCTCCATAGGTTCATAGAGTATGCTTCTATCGAGTACATCTCTGCTTGATATATCATCGGATCGTGTCCATGTATTAAGCGTGTAAGGAAATAGGGAAATGGCTTTACGTTGTCTAAGCGGATACTGATGCTGTTCCTGTCTCGCTAGTAACAAGGCGAGATTTTCACTAGATGTCGTGTCAAGATCATCTCTAGGTGTAGTCACAATTGTCGATGTCCCTTCATCATTCTCTGGATGGTTTCTATTGTCATGTTCCTGGTTATTACGCGATATCTCATTAGTGGTGGTAACAAGTACAGATACACGCTGATTTGATTGATGTACTATAGAATCATCGCGAATATCCTCCCTAGCATGACTGGCTAATAGTTCATTGTATACTCGATACTCTTCATTCGTGTCTTCATCTAGGATAAGTCGCGGTAGGAATAGCGATGGATAGTGATATCGTTGTGCTTTAGTGGGTGATTCAAATACTATAAGCCAAGTTAATATCATATACATGTATATATGCATAAATAAATAATTACCAGTATCGTTGTGAATACGCCTATCTATATCGCTAGTCGAAGCTACTAGGAATGGTTCAGTTGTTGGTTTTGGTGTAATACACGGTGGTGACGCGTCTGTTTGTAGAAATTGCACGCGAAATTGATTTACGCGTTGACGATTAACACGTCTACTATTCTGCGTATTATTAGCAGTAGACGTGTGATTACGCATAGAGACAACAAATACAAGTAGCGTAACAGTGATTGTAGCAAGTACACAGTAGAACGTTAATAAATACCACTATAGAAATAGCAGTGATATCTACTAGTGCTCGTAAAATAAATAAATCTACAAATTATAAAAGGAAAAAGATAGAAAAATGTCACGATGACTTTTACCATACCATCATTACCATTACAGATATACACCTACAGCGAGACTGTACATTCATATCTAATAGTTCAATAATGTTATACTATCCAGTTGATTCATTCTATTTATGCTGCTAACTAATGCATATGCAATAAAAGCATATTGGAACTAGTTGCTCGTTAGTATATATATATATATATATATATATAACATGATTAATTTAATAGACAACTAATTACTAAAGATTGTTTATTATGACGAGTAAGCAATTAACATAGGCGTATAGACTATACCACCGCGTTTAAAGTTCATCTTTAACTTCTTCGTCTTCGTCTTCTTCTTCCTCAGCAGCAGGTGTGGCTTCCTCCTCTTCCTCTTCCTCTTCCTTCTTCTCCTCGTTCGTTTCAGCAGTGTTCGCCTCGGGTGGATTCTTGCCAGCTTCAACGAATCCCTTGACCATCTCTTCAGCCATATCTGCAGGGAACATTTCGAATATCTTTTCCATATCCTCTCGTTTAATGTCACCCATACCTTCCTCCTTGGACATGGCATCTCGAATGAGTTCAAACATTTCATCTGTTAGCTGGAACTTTTCGCCACTCTCCTTGGGCTTTACTTTCTCGTCTTCGACATCCTCTGCTTCCTCGTCATCTTGCTTCTTATCTGCTTCTGCTTCCTCTTCTGCTTCTTCTTTCTTTTCCTCTTCTGCTTCTTCTGCCTTTTCCTCTTCTGCCTTCTCCTCTTCTTCCTTCACTTTCTCTTCCTTCTTTGCCAACTCTTCTTTGGTGGGTGTATCCACATGCTTCACCACCATATCAATAAAGTCGCTCTTTTCGGCACAACCTTCACAGGTTACTTCGCGTTCAGTCAAGAATTGCTTTAGCTTCTTAATAGGCCATTTGGCAACATCATCGCGAGTCAATGCGGCCTCTTTAGTGGTTGTCGTATCATCTAACAATAAATTAGTAGTGTCACCACTGTAATTTAAACTAATACTCACCAGTAGCAGACACGACAGCCAACAAGGTAGCTGCAGCCACTAGAGTGACGAGTAACGCGCGTTTCAACATGGTTTTCTTTAGTATTCGATTGAATTGCAACAAGAGCCTAGAATATAGAAGGGAAAAGAATGGTGGTTGTGAAAAGTGTCGCGGTACGAGAAAGGTTCTATCCTATTCTGACGAAATCTGTAAATGACAGCATAAACTGTCGTTTTTTGTAACCGGTAATGACGACAAATGAAGTACCTTATAGTGCATCGTCAAATACATTATAAAACAAACAATAATCAATAAACTGTATATAATGTTCTATTCTTGTTATTAAGCAGTTAATATAATAATAGTGATGATGGTAATCATATACGTCAGAGTTGAATTCAGTTCTACTGTTATCAATTAGGTATATTCGCGTATCCTAGCCAACTCGTCGTTGTCAGGCCCATTCTTGATGGTGGGAAAAATCCCCATAAACGTAGGATTCAATTCAAGCTCGCCTCTCGCTTTACCTGCCTTTTTCCTTCTTCTATCCCCCCTCGTAACTACTAACAACATGTTTATAGCGCGTACACTCTGCCGTCAATCTACTCTGCTGCGACGAGTAGTGGCCACTAGTCGGGTAAGCATGACTGACAATATACACATACACCGCAATACTCACTACTCAACTGTACCATACTTGCTAATAGCCATTGCCTCGTGCCACTATGGCAACTAGCACGTATAATGCGCATGTTGCCGGTCTTACGGAAGAACAATCGCAAGTAAGCGTATACCTTATCCTATATTATTGAATAGACATACTAACCGCGAATATTGTTTAGTTTCAAGTTGCTGTCAATGACTTCGCTCAGCGTGAACTAGCTCCGCGTGCCGCTGCCATCGATAAAGAGAATCAATTTCCAATGGTATATCTCTAATCAATAATGGCCATGCCACAAATATTAATGTAAATAAAGGATAACCAATGCTAATCGATGCATCTACAGGATATGTGGCGTAAAATGGGCGATATGGGCTTGCTCGGTATTACAGCGCCCGGTAAGTGGAAATAAAAAAGCCAACTGACTTACTTGTATCCCTAAATTTACATGTATGCATACACTATTAGAGAAGTACGGCGGTATGGGTATGGGATACTTGCACCATGTCATTGCTATGGAGGAATTATCGCGTGCCTCAGGCTCTGTCGCTCTAAGCTACGGTGCCCACTCGAATCTTTGCGTGAATCAGATTGTTCGCAATGCCAACGAGGAACAAAAGGAGAAATACTTGCCAAAGGTTGTTATGCACCCATCTAATCAAGTGTACATGTACTAATTGACGAGCATAGTTGATATCTGGTGAGCATGTGGGTGCCTTGGCCATGAGCGAGGCAGGATCCGGTTCTGACGTTGTCTCTATGAGATTGCAAGCTAAGCGTGAAGGTAGATGGATAGATACAAGCGATTAGAGCAAATACTAATCAAGCATGATCAATGTAGGCGATAAATACATTCTTAACGGCACCAAGATGTGGATTACCAATGGTCCTGATGCAAATGTACTCGTCGTATACGCTAAAACCGATCCAAATGCAGGCTCTAATAGTATTACAGCCTTTCTTGTGGAGAAGGTACGGCAATGGATATTGACAATGATAGCACGAATAGATTGATTAACCTATAGTGACGTGCTCATAGGGTATGAAGGGATTCAGTACCTCGCAGAAACTCGATAAACTTGGTATGCGTGGCTCGAATACATGCGAACTAGTGTTTGAGGATTGTGAAGTACCAGGTAATCGCATTATTACTAAATTACGCACTTGTATTTACCATTAACACGGCATGTTAATAGCTGAAAACATCCTCGGTAAGGAGGGAAAGGGCGTCTACGTACTAATGAGTGGACTCGACCTGGAACGTCTCGTATTATCTGCTGGTCCCATCGGGTAATAATATCACTATGATTATTATTATGAATGATGCTAACAATAGTAATCACCATCATCATCATCTAGATTGATGCAGGCTAGCCTGGATATTGCTGCTAATTATGTGCATGAACGTAAACAATTCGGTAAACCTGTTGGCCACTTTCAGGTAGATATTTTATTTACTCTATTATGTTACGCTATATCGTACTCATTCTCGCTTAGTTGATACAAGGTAAACTGGCTGATATGTACACGAAACTAAGTGCCTCTCGTGCCTACACGTATGCCGTGGCTCGTGCATGCGACAATGGAAATATTAGCAACAAGGTAAGCGCTCGCGAATATATAATGTCAAAATAGAAGAGATAGCTTGCTAAATCTATATGTTGCTTGTAATACGCTTAGGATTGTGCCGGTGCTATTCTCTACGCGGCAGAACGTGCCACCGAAGTAGCATTGGATGCTATTCAATGTTTAGGTAAGCGGCGATATCACTATTACTATTACCTGTAGCAATAACTTGGTATTTTATCCGCTCTAGGTGGCAATGGCTACATTAATGACTTTGATACGGGACGCATTCTACGCGATGCTAAATTATACGAGATTGGTGCTGGTACCAGCGAGATTCGTCGCATGTTGATCGGTCGCGAACTTAATAAGGAGTTTGGCTCACAATAACACAGCAGCTAATAAAATGTTTACTCTTGACATTCTCACTGTCTATTCAATAACAATAAAAATGTTACTACTCATGTAATCTACATGCAATTCAGATGTAGCAAAAGCAAAAAGATCAGTGCGTAGTCGGGGAATCGAACCCCGGTCTACCGCGTGGCAGGCGGTAATTATACCACTAAACCAACTACGCATGTTGAAAACTACATTACCCGAGATTCCCGCGTGGTCTCCCACCGCAGTACTAAGGGGGCGCGGCCTGGCTTAACTTCGGAGATCGGACGGGATCCGGTGCTTTTCAGGCGCTATGAACGTAGTTGTGAGTTTTTCAGCTATGTGATTGGTATTCTATTCATTACAAAATGGCCAAAAAACGCCGAGATTGCGTTTTTTATGGTTAATTGAGCTTCTGAGCTTTTATTTTCTAGTAGCTTCTGAGCTTTTATTTTCTAGTAGCTTCTGAGAGGCGGTGCCGTGGCCTAGTGGTACGGCGCCCGTCCTCGGACCGTAGGGGTCCTGGGTTCGATTCCTGCCAATCCCTTCAAGAGGAAAAAAGGTATCAAAAAAGTATAGGCAGCTTTAAAAATGTCTTCACCCAACCATAATAATAACTAGGTTGGTTCTTTCACCCGCGTGCGGTTTTCCAGGACGTCTTAACCAACGGCCGACTTCTCCCATCGATTTCCAAGAAATAGGATATGCGATGTCTTCACTTGTGGACATGCCCAGTTTGTATAAACATGTTTATTATAATAAAATAAGCTACGGCAATGTTCAAAAAGAAAAAAAAAAAAAATTTCTAGTAGCTTCTGAGCTTTTATTTTCTAGTAGCTTCTGAGCTTTTATTTTCTAGTAGCTTCTGAGCTTTTATTTTCTAGTAGCTTCTGAGCTTTTATTTTCTAGTAGCTTCTGAGCTTTTATTTTCTAGTAGCTTCTGAGCTTTTATTTTCTAGTAGCTTCTGAGCTTGCCACTGACACCAACGTCGTACCGCCGTTGGCATCAATGGCAACTACATCCGATGGTGGTACGCCACCGCCCTCTAACCCTCCACCCCCAGTATCATACAGCGCTATGGTCAAAGGCGATGGAGCAAAAAAGCAAAAAGCATTTCGAAAGAAAAAAAACAAAGTATCTACCCCTGGTAGTACAGCTACGCCACTTTACACTAAAATTAGTTCATTTCATCTTAGGGATGCGGAGGAAGGAACCCCATTGGGCGACTTTCCAGCTCCTAGGGTAGCAACGTTTGCCTACAAAAATGCCCTCCATTGCGATCTATCGTGTTTAGGGGAAGGATGGAGGCCCGATGCACTCAAGATTCTGCATACAATTGGTACCAAAGCGAATGGTGTGGACTACAATACCAGCTCCAAATCCATGTTAGTGTCAATAAAAGAGGAAAAAATTTTATTGGAAATAATTCAGGATGGAGTCCATTATAAAAATCAACAAATCCCCGTGACACGCCAGTACTGCGCCACCGGGGGATTAGTTAAAATTACTGTGATCAACCTCGACTATACCTGTCCAGTTGCTATCACCAAAGAACTCATTAAAGTTTTCTCACCTTATGGACGAGTGGTCGACACAGCCCTATATGTGAGCGGTACATACAAACTTCCCATGCGTCGAGCCGAGGTCACAATCGATACTAATACGTCGGAGGTCGACACTGGACGACCGGAAAACATAACAATCAACAACGAGCTGGCCAGACTCTACTGGACAGACTGCGAACCAGCATGCCGGTACTGCCGCAAGACAGGCCATCGTATTGACAAATGTCCCGCATTGGCAGCAAAGAATGAAAAAGAAGATAGGAGGAAGCAACCAAAGACACTTAAAGACGATGATGCTACTACGCGCCGTCAGGCACCACCAAGAGCAACAGCAACAGCTAAAGCTACCACAACACCCAAAGCAATAGATATTGCTAGTCAAAATCCATTTGCTTTACTTACCAACGCATCCTCCCAATCTACAACTGAAACGCCAGAAGCGGAAAGTGAGGAACTCGCCAAGCGTCGTAAAACCAAGCGCAATTACGAAGATACTCAACTACCTATGAGGATCACACGAGCACAAAGCAAACAAGCTGCTACTCAGAAGGATCACTCAACAAATTCATTACCAGCACCCACAAATGTGAGCGGTGAGACGGAGATAGTCACGCTGGAAGAGCGAACGGATGTCAGAAATGGCAGTCTTGCGAGCTCGGATGGCGCCGGACAGGCTATGGAGGAAACTCCATCAGCTACGGGGCCGGAGGGGGCTGTGGACGTCAATAGACCCAGGGAGGCTGGATTTGATGGAGGCGAGCTAGGTGAACACCAGCCAAACAACACACTTATGGAAACGAATGATAATGGCAGTGACGATCCCAACGGTCGCGTCCTGCAAGAATTCGTATTCACTCATACTATACCTACCGAGAAAGGTCATTCCACGCAGTTGACACTAACAGTACCCAATTCACAACCCATGGATGCACAGATGGCGGAAGTGACCGGAAGTACAACAAGTGAACACGCACCTACATCGTCACCACCACCAGATCAGGATGATATGATGGAGGGGACACATGAAAATCAATAATTTATGATGAGTAAGGAAAAGATCAAAGTAGCGACATGGAATGTGCAAGGTATTCAGATGGATACTCACCGCAGGAACGTGATCGCATATATAAAGGATCAAAACCTAGACATCATAGCTTTGCAGGAAACCCACGCCAATGATAGCGATCATGCTAATTGGACGCAACACTGGGGAGGACCAGCAGTATGGACTCAACACACCGGTATCCTGCTCAGCGCAAACTCATTATTATCATTCGTTAATCCACCTGTTGCTTACCTCGATGGCCGCGTTCTGGCTGCCGAGATTAAAGGCGACAAGTTAATATTTCCTTCTATTCTTATTTATTGTATTTATGCTCCCGTAGATTGTACCGAACGTGCTATATTTATAGAACAATTGGATACGCTGATACAACCCGGAGCGCACGTTATGTTATTAGGCGATCTCAACGCCGCCCCAAACCCTATGCTCGACCGCTGGCCACCACCGGCACGTCCACGTAGAGAATGGGACCAATATGAACTGCTAATGGAAAGGTGCGCGCTAGTAGATTTGGTTAGGAATCACCACCCGAATACCGGTGTATTCACGTGGCGTAATGCTGGACGAGCGTGCCTCTCACGTATCGACCACATTCTGACGACTAATCAGGTGGCCAGGCGCTGCACACCCTCCACTATATTGCACGGGCCACGATCCGACCACTACCCGGTAGTAACCGAGATCGCGCCCCCAACACCAAAGCTCCCAGGCCGCGCGGTATGGCGTCTGAACGTAAGTCTACTGAAGGACGACGAGTACCTGCACCTGGTCGAGCGATGGATATTCAACCTTAAAAGCAGCTTACTGCAATGGAGTGAGGACGGTACACACATACAGCAAACCATTACGGAATGGGAGTTGTTCAAAGACACCGTTCGTGGACAATCGACCGCCTACGCAGGTGCCCGTAAGCGTAGATTGGACAACAACCTCACGGCCAACATTACCAAACTTCGCGCATTACAGGCGCGACCTCCCAACTATCTGGAGAACTCGACCGAAGTAACGGCCTGGGTTCAAAAGAGTGCGCAGCTTGAAGATGAGATCACTACCTCTGTAAGAAATCGCCTGGAGGGAAGAAGGATTCGATCACGCACACGTTGGACGGAAGAAGGCGAACGATCAACTAGATATTTCTACCGCTGTATGAAAGGACAGAAACAATTCGAGTGGTTGCGAGAATTGAGAGGTAGAGATGAAAGAGAAGTGAGAGACCCAGAAGGAATTTTTGGGGTAGTGTGTGATTATTATACCGGGTTATTTGAGGAAGTCTCCACAAATAGAGAAGCCCAGGACACACTATTACAACACGTCCGCCGAAGGGTAGACGAGGGCATGCGTGCTAGGATGGAGGCTGAGATAGCGGTAGAGGAGGTGATCGAGGCCATTAACGAGGCCCCTCTTAACAGCGCGCCCGGACCAGACGGAATCTCCTATGAATTATACAAAAGATTTAGAGATGAGCTTGCACCAATACTTGTTCGTTTATACAACGAGTGTGCACGGGCCGGCCACTTCCCTATATCTTTCAAACGAACGCACATCATACTGTTACCAAAGAAAGGCGATTTACTATCGCTGGCCAATTGGCGACCGATTGCGTTATCCGACTGCGACATCAAAATCCTCACTCGAGTCCTCACGATGCGTATGCAAGCGGCGGCACAGGTGTGTATTGACGAAACGCAGGCGGGCTTCATTAAAGGAAGGTCAATCTTCCACAACATCCACACGCTACACTTCGCCATCCAACACGGCATCATCAGACCTGAGGAAGTGAGCGGAGCGGTAATGCTATTGGATCAACAAAAAGCATACGACCGCGTTGACTGGAAATACATGGACCGATGTCTGGAGGCTTTCAACATTGGACCGCGGTTTCGTCAGTGGTTGACCATGATGGGTGACGGTGCTCGTGGCGCGGTCAGAATTGGGCCATTGCTGTCCCAATGGATTCCAATACAAAAAGGTCTACGCCAAGGAGATCCACTATCGCCATTATTATACAGCTTCACCTTGGAGCCATTGCTATGTATGTTGCGAGATCGGCTAGCCGGGATACAGTTATCTGGACGCCCGATGAAGACGCTAGCCTTCGCGGACGATGTGGCCGTCGCTGTCAGCTCCTCGGAGGACGTTTCAAACTACCAGGATAGCATTACGCTATACGAGTCCGCGTCCGCCGCTAAACTCAACCAATCAAAGACTGTTTTAATACCAATAGGTAGCCCGTCGTTTGAGTTACCGTATCCACCTCTGGGAGAACGAGAACCAACACGATACCTAGGTATTTACTACACCACAACCGGAATAGCGACAGAGACGATGGAGGCTCGTTTGTTAGCAAGTATTGACACCACTGCTAACAGATGGCAGGACCGTCACCTATCGCTCATGGGCCGTGTGCTATTAGCCAACTCTTGCTTACTAGCGAAAGTGTGGTTCGCCGCGCATATCGTACCGTTCTCGGACGCCTTTATGAGCAGTGTTAGCAAACGGATCAAAAAATTCATTTGGAAAAGCAACTTCAACCGTGTAGCAGAAGACAAAATCACCCGGCCGAAAGCGGAGGGTGGCTTAGGTTTATTGCCAATACGGGAGCAATCGCTTGCAATATTCGGTGTATGGGTGACGCAAATGCTAGCGGAAACTGGTCGTCCAGACTGGTCGCCCGCGGCACAGGCACTACTACAGCACACACTCGAAACCAACAAACTGCACCATTCATTACTATGCTTAAAGGCCGAACGACGACAGAAATTACGCGCAGGTCCACACCGCGTCTTCTGGGAGCGAGCACTGAAGTTCTGGGCCAAAATGAACGGTCAATGTATAGAGGTGAAGGAGAACGATACGTGGCATCCGCTCGAAATCTTCTCGCTGCCATTAATTGGCACAGCAGCCACCCTTACTACTTACTTGCCTTCAGCGCGCAAAAAACAATGGCAGAGAATAGGCATATCTACCATTGGCGACGTCTGGCACTGGGATAGCGAACGGCAGATATACTGCACACGCGACACCCCAGCAGTTAGAGTGGTCACTAGTGATCACAGAAGGCGCACATGGTGGTGCCTGGCACCAGTGGTTCGCAGGTACCTGCGGCCATTTCGTGTTAGCCCAACGACGGGTCCACCTTTCTTACCTTTTGCGCATCTTCGTATCGGAGACCAAAAGTTAAGCGACTACAAGCCAAAAACTGGTCGAAGCTTCATACAGGGCGAGCGGGTAATGGAGCCAAACGCCAGGGAATGGTACAACTCGGACGAACTGGAGGCCGGCAACAGCATGTTGACATGGTCAAAAGTCTTCTCCAATCGCATTGAACCGAAACATCAATCCTTACTATGGCTTATGCACCACAATGCAGTGGCCACGGCAAGACGCATGGTTCATGTAATACCAGATTCGACCGACCAATGCCGTGTCTGCAGGGCGGCTACCGAGACTCTACGACACTACTTCTACGAGTGTCCGCGAGTGAAGGAGTACTGGACACTGGTAGGCCGGTTCATGGATAGCATCATGCAGGAATCACCATCCACTCCAACCAGAATGGAAGCCCCAGTGGTTTTCAACGGGTTTCTGAGGTGGAAGAAGGTAGTTCCGAATACTGTCTGTCTCTATGCGTTGGCAGTCTGGCAAATCTATCGAGCACACACGGAAGCGAGGTGGGACGACAAGATTGTCAGTGCCTTCACAATATTCACCCGTTGGCAAAGCGAGATCACAAGGCGGATTCGAGCCGATCTTTATCATGCCAAAACTACTAATACTATGAACAAGTTCGAACAGTGCTGGACCTCGCCTCCATGCCAGTGGTTTACATATGATCCTGGTGGAGCTGTAGCCAGATTCGGTAGAATATTATTTAATAGTAATCTAACGACATTCGGCCAACAGCCGCCTACCATCAGCCCGACATAGAACCACGCGAACTTCTTCACAGCTATTAACCGTGTACTGCAGCATATAAGTTAGTCCCTTTTCTGCTATACACATTTCACTCCGTGGGCATTAGCTATGTGCTACTAATTTTTTTATTACAAATCTGGTTTAATGCTTTGATATAATAAAGAAGGCGTATAGCCAAATGTTCTAACAAGAAAAAAAAAAGTTTTTTATGGTTAATTCGTATACTATGATGCTCGTAGAGTATAGTAAGTAATATAAGAGCAGTATAAGCATATAATAAAACGGTAATAAAGATTGAACGAAATAATGTATATAATTTACGTGTATAATTCGTGTAACAACACAAAAATATCGCATAAATACCGTGCACAACACCGCTCGAGAAGCGCTATTGCTAACTAGTAATTAATCATTTCATTTGAGCATTGCATAAAAAGCTTCATTATAATAAAGTATGCTACGGCAATGTTAAAAGAAGAACGACAAGATTACGGTTAATGGGAGCGAATAAATGTAAATACACTCATTAAAAATGTATTTATTAATCGGTTATTGCAGAGAGCGTAGCACTATTTTCTCGAATGCATTGCTGTGTGATGAAGAGGCACGTCGTGAAGAAGAACCGCTAGTATGGTTGTTGGTGTTGTTATTGCTCCCTGACGAATTCGATGCTTCTCGATGAGTTGTATGAATGGCGAGAGGTGCTATGCCAAGTGTCGCGGCTGTAGCAGTTGTTCTCGATACATAAAGTGATGCTATCCGCAAGCCTACATGCGCCATGATAATGTATTGCTAATAGTCACTAAGTGAAAAGCACTATCAAACGATAAAAGATAAATGATATCAATAGCAGTACTAGTAGAGTGGTAGTTATCGAGTGATAGTAGTAGTGATATTCCAATGGACTAATTCGTTTTAATCTATTTGAATCATTGATGGTTGTTAATGAACACATTTATCGTAAGCAATACATCATATCTGGTAATGTGACACATAATATTATTTTATCAAATTATAATTTGGCAACATCATCATTTATAAGAGGCTAATTGCATGAACCCCATGACCACTCAATAGGGACATTGTCATCATTAGGAGGAGCAATACGTTCGAATGCGGATCTCGAAAGATCAAGTGAGTGCTTCTCGCACGTTGGGCAGGCATCAACGATTTTCACGACCACTAATCCTATTGGTCCCTTCACGTGAGCGCATTTGCCGCAGTATTTCGATACCTTACTTACATCACCGTATAACTCTTTACTCAGCGCAGCAATCATGTCCTTACTTGAATTTGCCTTGCCGGTACATCTATCAACGAATGGAATGGACCAGGTGGCCCTGTTGTCGCGAGTGAAAAGGTGACGTTGATGATTGACATTGTCGAGTGAATCGACTTCACGCATAGTTGCCCTGCCGACATTGGTAGGAGTAATTGCAGCATCAGTTGTAGCGACCATAAATCCAGTTATGGTGACGGTGAGAGCAACGGTAGTTGGGTTGAAGAAATGCATATTGAAATTATAGTCGCGAGAATTGGATTACTTGAATAAATTGATGAGTTGTAGCGTGTAAATTGCCTAGGCTATTTCAGTTGCTGTTGAACTTGAAAGTATTAGTTGACAATATGTGCGAGTGTGTGCGTATAAGTGCGATATGATGGTTACTATGGATAATGGCAAAGAATTGCATTGCTTTTATAGTGGATATTGATGAAGGGAGATGGAACATATTGTCTAGTAATAACTAATGGAATAAGTGCCATTCATTTGAATGTTGTCAAATAGGTTTATTATAATAAAATATGCTACGGGAGCATTAAAAGAAAAAGAAAAAGAAAAACAATCCAACGCTCTTTCATTCCACGTATGTTACATGCTGTTCTATCTACTCTTTGCTATGCTAACTGCTTGCTCATTACTACACACCATTCCTTGTTGCTTCTCACTTCACTCTCTATAAACAACCCTTTATTCACTCATTCTACTGCTCATTCCTATACTATTCTATGCATTCCACTATACTCTTCTT
>JAIXMF010000230.1:0-22051 GCA_025201365.1 Syncephalis plumigaleata | reverse complement strand
CTGATCACAGCAATGATTGCCAAATAGTGAGATGGCCTCATTCGGTACGTTATGGTAGATGCAGTTGCGTGCCTGTTCGTTTATCGTCTCGCGTAACAATGCCTCCAATCGACCATAAGGAATCATACGATAGGATGAAATGTGTTTCTGCAGCACGCGAAGTAGCTCCAATCGTGATTTACCATGTCGACCATCCCAAGCTGCTCTCTCGTATAAATCCTCGTGGGATGACATTAACAACGAGGAGAGTAGGTGTAATTGCGCGAGATCATACTGCAACGGTCGCAACTCCTGTTGTAGCACCATTAATGCCTCACTCATCTGTCGTTGTTCCAGGTATTCCAGATATTTCTGTCGTCTTATGTAGAATTGTCCCTCTACTTTATGCGTCATATCGTATCCAATGCTGGGGAGCAAACCCTCCACTGTACTCCATTGTCCATTAAGTACGGATTGTCGGAATTGCATAGCCACGCTATCTTCGGCTAGATAGCCCGATTCATGTTGCAGTTGATCTGCCGACTTGCTACGTTTAAACAACACGAGAGCGAGTCCTATTAGATGATGGTCGCCAATCAAGTGCACTCATGATGCTCGTCAACTCACCTATAGCCTAGTTCTTGCAATGTATGCTGCATTAGACGAACCAACTCCTCTCGACGAAATCCACCTGGTGTAAACTCTGATAACGATGATGATGAAGATGCCCCGTTGGTGGAGTCGCCATTAACACTAGCTATACCATTACTGCCATTACTACTAATACCGACGGTCTTTCCCGCTGATGCCTCCGTCTCTACAATCATACCATTACCATTCTGTGCTACGGATGTTAATCCCATAGCGTTTCTACTCGATTCTGCCAGCGTAGTCGATCCAGATGTTTTGCCCATGTTATTTAATGGATCGAGTATCATTCTGGTAGAAGCCGGAATATTCGTACCGCCCGAGTCGATACGTGCCCGTTTCAACGACGGTTGAGTGCTAGCGTCGATATCCGAATTACTAATACCACTGCTGTCAAAAGAACGTACTAGACTGCCACCAGGTGTGGTGCGAAGATTGTATGCACGCTGCTGATTAGCGTTGACTTCTTCAAAAATAATACCGACTGATTCTGAAGGTTGTTGGTTAGTATAAATGGATGAAGCGGCAGTGGCAGTGGCAGTGGCAGTGGCAGTAGTAGTAGTAGTAACAGTTGATGAGTGTTCAGATTGGTTAGTATTTCGCGAGGATATTTCTGAATTGTTATTGGTAGATGCAAAGTTGTTACTGTTGTTGTTACTGTTGTTGTTGTTGGTAGTAGTAGTAGTAGTAGTGGGATTGGTGGTTACGATAGGGCTAGAAGCATGTGAGCGGGTGCTTGCGTGGTCGGCAGCAACGGCGAGCAAAGAAGAGTTGCTAGGAGAATTAGGCATGAACAATAGCGCTGGATTCAGCGTGGAGCCTCGCTTAAAAAGCAAGCAGATTTCCACTGTAAAGGAGGAGGGAGACTAGACTGGGAGAGAAATAAAAGGCTGTATGCTAACTACTATAGGCAGCCGGGAACTGGCAACAGCTACTGGCACGCGCGCGCAGGAGGCGTTACGGAGGAAACGGTCAGGGGGATGGATATCAAGGATGTTGTGTATACCCGGCAGTCGGCAGTATACTTGGCACGACACCAAGAGGAGAGAGAGAGAAGCAGCAGAAGAAGTAGCGGTAGTAGAAGACAAGGAAGTAATGATGAAGATGATCTTTGTCGTTGAATTGTATTATAGATGATAGATGAATGTTTGCAAAAAAAAGAAAGCGAAATTTTCTTGGTATCCTTAAAGAAATGGCGTTAAGCCGCGTAGAGCAAGACAACACGTGACTGTCACTTGCAAATAGATTTAGTAGTAGTAGCTAGCTAGCTAGTAGTAGCAGCTAGAATAGAAGTAAGAGTGGGAATCTCTTGTATAACAAATCTGTATAATAGTTTGGTCAGCAAGTAGGGAAAAATCTACCCTTTAGATGTCATCATTAGTTAGGAAAGTAGAAAAAGAACATGAGTCAGCGATGATAAGTTACGTTGCTGGATAGGCATTTACACACGACGCTGATGATGATGATGATGATGTAGACGCTTACACGCGCACAGTATTGATTGCGTCCTATTTAAAGCAGTTGATATACATTTTGGTATTAGAAGGTAGCACAATTGTTGTAAAGGAATGATGATGGACCCATTCGTGGTCAATACACTTGTATCAGTTGCATTCCACTTACTTTTATTCAGTTTTTATTGTAAGCCTGCATTTACTTTATGTCGTTGAATTCGATAATGAAATGACAACGCTAGTTTGTAATAATAAATGTAGCAAGCGTCATCACCATTACTGTTGCATCAAGACTCCGATAGCCATATTCAGTTTACTAATTAATGTTACATTTTATTAATAACGTCATATATATTTACCTAATGAATAAGCATATAGAACATGTAATATACACATACTCGTTCATTATATCGATCTAGAAGTCAATAGATTAGTACAGCAAACAAACCAAAACAACTAATTATTCGTATTAGATGATCTAGCAACTGCGATTATTATCATTGTTATGGCCTATTGACCAATTATCCGTATCAACTTGTCTAATTCGTATACACTCATCGATAAATATACTACATAATAGAATGGAGTATAAATTAGTTATGGCTTACAGCAATAACAACAGCTTGTTTAGTATGATCTCCCCTAGTTTACTCCTCCGTGAACCATTTGTAATACTAATTGATCATTTCATTTTAACCGTGTTCTAATCTATTGTAATGTACATGTACACGTACTCATCCGCACTCTATCTTGCGCGCTACCCTCGATAACAAAGCGGGGAAGAAGCGTTCTTGGTCTATTAATCCGAAATATATGGCACGCATAACTTGATAATGCAACAAAGTAAAATATAATGTGTAAAGATGGAGATTGCTACCAAAGGAAATGTGGCCAACCTATGCGATGCATATCAAACGGGCGTCATACGTAGATATCGGATGAATAGAGTAGTGAATAGTAAAAGTAGAATAGTAAAAATAATAATAATAATCATCCAAGTTGACTAACAGATATATGGAAAGTGTCAAAAATGATATAAAAATAAGATATGCGGATCATTTGTTGAGGTAAACAATAAAACTCGAAAGGACAGTGCGTAAGATTGATACTGGAGAGAACGACAAGTATATATATATATATGACTAGGTTGTAATATTAAGCAATAGCTCTTTTCTCTCTCGTTCTCTTTCTCTTTTGTATTTCATCATCTTATGTCGTTGTATTGTGCATCTAATTATGTGTTCGTTCGTTTGTTCGTATGTGTTCGTGTGACCTTGTAGTACTACTGCGGAAGTAGCAATAACTAGCCAACTTAAGGACCACGACGACATTTTGGCGGTGCATCATCGGTAAAGTCCGGCTTGTGGAAGCGGAACTGAATGAGCATGCCACCCACTGCCGCAATAACAATGATACCAAGGACGACGTAGGTTTTGGCGTCTGCGTTGTACACGGCATCGGGTTTCTCCTCGCCTCCCGCCAGGAATGCAGCCACCGACACCGCCAGTTGCGAGCCGATAACAAGATCGAGACCGAGACCAATGGAGAAAGCGCCCGAGGTTGACGTGGCCACAATGATGGCAGGTCGTTGAAAACGATGCACGAGGAACGAACAGACAAGCACCATGCTCACAATGAGTAATGCTCGTCCGATGTTATTCTGGATAAGACCATTAGGAGCGAGAGCCAGTATAAATAGGGTGATCACCAATCCGGATAGTGCACCGATTAGCGTGAGACCAACACGCCAGAATACGACGGCAAGCAGGCCACCAATAAATCCAATGGCTGAAATAACGATGATATAGATGGTACTACGTAAGTCATCACTATCGGTACCGGTCATCGGTGAGATGTTGATGCAACCGATATAGGTTAGGAATGCTAGAGTATAATATTATATATATAGAGTTTTACATTAGCATCGATATTGTTCTCGTTTTCCATACGGTAAAAACTAACCGAAAAGACCAAAGCCACCGAAAAAGGTTGCCACACGATAATACTTGTAGCCGAAGAAGCATAGAAAGATACCGATACCGATACAAATGACCGCGGCAATAATTGATTGTGGTGTCGCGGATTTAGGAACTAGATAATGACAAGGACAAAGATAAAAAGTATAAGCGATTGAATGTATGTATTAGTCTTTGCAAGTAGTTGTCTAACTTACTCTGTGGTATATGCGGTACTTCAAGTGCAGACACACCATCAATGACACTTATGGCCAATAGTAACATGATCAGATGCATCATTATTGTTAGATATCGGGAACGCATCATCATCATCATCATCGTTTTTGTCGTTGTTTTATGATTGGCAGCTACTTCATCGCTCATCGAGTCATCCAATAATGGTTGCTTGTCGTGGGGATATCTACCGCTCCGCGGCATACATGATTGACTGTAGAGTGCCATACGATAAGAATAATCGTCGCTATTGTTGTTGTGCTATTTTTTGTAACTAACGAGAGAGATACCAATAATAAATAGAAGACTAGGAATAGGAAAATAAAGAAGAGTACGTATTCTTGATGGAGTTGACGTATACAACACACACAATCACAAATACGATATGAACAAGAGGATTGAATAGGAATGTGTGTGTGTGCGTATTTGCACGATAAACCACAAATAAAATAAAGTGTTATTTTCTCTTCTGAAATGATTATCAACAAGTGCGAGGATGAACAAACAATAGAATGGGAAAGAAAGCGGGTAAACAAACTACTAGACAACTTGATGAATAGGAGAATACAGATGTGTGCAGGATGTTGGCCGAGGAAGACGACAAAGTATCGGGCGAGTCGACTTGTTCATCGGCCTTTAAATGACGAGCATGTGTAGGCGAGTATACACGCACATACATGCACACACATGCACACATCTTGTCACTGTTCATTTGTAAATCCACATGCTAACACGTATACCATTCGTATCACACGCCAATTGATAATAAACGGGCATTTTTAGGGTAGTATATCGGATTGGGATGGGTCTGGTGACCACTAGTCATCGCTCACATGCACATACACACACACACGTAGATGTAACTACGTATAACCATTTACCTGTTCTGTATTTTAGTACTTTATAATGGATGATAACAAGTACATTATGACTAGGCTGTCACTAGCTAGTTCTTTATTTCAAATACGATGCAAGTATATCTAGCTATCATTATAGTATTACGTATTGATCCAAATACCGTGTTATTATTTAAACAGCGACTTGAGTTACACCGTAACACATTCGTGTCGTCATCGATATTAAGACTAAAAGGAAAGAAAAAGGCGTAAAAATAGGACATTGTCATTGTCATTGTCATTGTCGCCACATCTCTAGAAGTAGCAGTCCTAATGCCTGAATGATGATCAGCTGGTCTACTTGTGATCAGCACCCTCGTTTCATGACCAATTGTTTGTTTAATAGAAACATGGAAAGATCCAGTGTTGCTACTAAAAAAACACACAGAGAATGCATAAAATACCGTACTCCACTGTTTCCTATCGATGATGGAGATGTTATTATAATAAAAAACAATTGATATTTTAATAAAATTGTAAAACGTTAATGGCCACATTAGACTGATTGGCAAAGGAGAGGTAAAAGTAGAAGGGATAAGATAGTCGCACAAGTATGAGAGAAAGTGAAGATGCTATTCCTATGCGAATCAGACGTCATACATTGTGTAGATAGATAGATAGGTAAATAGATTATAATTAAAATGAAATAATACTAATAAAGAAATAAATCAACAAATGATCCGAGGAATAATCGTGCTAATGAAGCATTATGTATCCATATTTTCTCTCTCGGATATACATCAACTACTTTATGTGCTACTCCACTCGTTCATCATTTCATCAGCGAGTTGAACTATAATGAGCAGCATGCTGTTTATGCGTTGTCTTGACGACCAGAGGTGTCGGTGGCAGGTTTACCATTACCAAAGACACCCTTAAAGAATCGGAACTGTACAATCATACCAAGTATGGCGAATATAGCGACTAACGCCAGCATAATATACGTTTTAGCGTCGAAGGATAGCACAGCGGATGAGGCACCGCCCAACACGGTGGCAATCGTGCTGGCAAATTGCGATTGTACGAAAAAGTCGATACCCAAGGCGAGGGCGAAACCACCACCGGCTGACGTGGCCACAATAACTACGGGTCGCTCGAATTTAAATATTAGTATGGCACCGAGTATCACAAGTATAACAATGAGTACAGCCTTCCATACGGGTTCCTTAATGAGACCGTTAGGCATAAAGGCGAGAATGAATAGACCGCCAACGAGACCGCCCATGGCACCAACAAGTAAAAGACCAAATCGCCAGAAACACACGGCCAGGACACCGACAATGAATCCTACGCCGATCACCAAGACAATGTAGACGGTACGTTTAATACTATCGTATTGATCACCCTTGAGTGGTGCCACATTTAGGCAGACAACGTATGTTACAAATGCTATTACATTCGATCAATTAGCAAGTTAGCAAGTTAGCAAGGTGTAAATTAATACATTACAGATTGCTTACCTGCAATAACAAAACCGGCCAGGAACAGCGTGGGACGGAAGAATCGATAACCGAAGAAGCATAGTACGAATCCAACCACTAATGCCACGATAGCTCCTACAATTGATTGGGGTGTGAGGGCTTGTTGCACTAGAAGAAGAAGAAGAAGAAGAAGAAGAAAGAGAAGAGTAGCAATTCAATTATTAGTAAAGGATAATAGCATCTACGATCTACGGTTCTCTGATATCATGTAGGATTCTTTGATGCTATTCACACAACACGATAGAATACGTATGCATCTATATACGTGCTACTTACCTTCTTGCGGGGTTGGCGGCGCAGTAGGAAAGGATGTAGGCACGTCAGGAACAATGGGCTTAGTAGGCGTTGGATCCGCGGCCATCGCTACTCCCCAGTGCATCGATAGCAACAGGAAGCTGAAGAGCGAAAGCACTACATGGCGTAGATATGATCGAGCATCCTTACGAATACCGAGAAATCCATTGAAACCTCGATGAAATAGTAATTGTAGCATAATGAAAGAGCAAATAAATGGACGTTAAAGAAGGTGATATGATTCAAAATGCGCTATACTAGTATGATGCAATAATATATGAGTATATAAATATATGAATATATGTTGTTATCAGACGAGAACTAAACACAAATATGAATGATGTGGTTGTGTTTACAAATGCCGTTTTGTCGAAAAGAGGAATGAACCAAGCGGAGTTATTAGTGATGAAAGGCGGTATATATATGTATGTATATATAGGCCAAGTGTGAGTCGCTAAACTAATGAAACTACTGCCAAGTAATGTTGAGCGTACTACTACTACTACTACTACTACTATTACTATTACTGTTGCTAATAATAATAATAATACTAATAGAAATGACTATAGGTGTACAAACGCTCACCTAAATTAACGTATCAACGAGTAGAATGGAAATAGAAAGACACACACACCAAAGTAGAAGAGAGCGAGAAAGAAAGAGTGAGAAAGAGTGGAGCAACGATAGAAGCGAGACAAATATACAACAACGAGGTGAACACGCGGCAAAGGAAGAACGAGAGAGCAAGGTGGAGAAAGTCAGCCGACAATGTCTCGTGGTAATTGTTCACCATTAATCAGTCCTTTTGTGTTGATCGGTAAAGAAATGCAATTAACCATTACCCCAATGAAGAGATACACGAGGAGTAGACCAACAAATAAGTTATGCTTTCCTTAAACGATATACTATATGAGCAAATCATAGTAATCTAAGAGATGACTGTATTGGAATACCTACTTGATGATTCAACAGTAGCAACAGCAGCAGCAGCAACAGTAGCAGTAGCAGTTTAGAATGCCAAGAAATAAAAGTCGGACATTGCTGTATAAAAGCGGAACTACGTCATACAACAATCGTGATTTTCGATAGAATGAGCGGACTCATGACTTTGCTCCATCTATGACACTAATCGTGATATAGGTACATATATACTATATCATTATTAATGTAAACAAGTGATTTATTCATAGTACTCAGTATAAATGAAATAATAAACGAGCAATAGAAAGGAACATACAAGATTAACCAAAGTGAACATTACTAATTCGGTAAGGAATAATGCAGATATGATGGTACTTGTGTCTATGTGTCTGTGTGTGTGTCATCAATAGAAGAGCAAGGAAAGAGACGTGGTGGTATTTGTAAGCGTTCCTTTTTTATCATTTTACTGTGATTCATCTTCGTTGCTTATACTTCATTCTTATTTATTTATATATACACGCTTATGTATATGTTGTTATACGCAATTAGCGGGCTTGTATTTTGGAATTGACACACCTATACGTTTTGTAAACCCGCATGGTGGACACGGCAGATGACAGTGACGCTGAAACGCTGGTACAACTGAAGACTGTTGAGGAAAATGTTCATACCAACAAGACTATTATCGAGAGTACCATTAGGCATTACTCGATAGATAAAAGAAATGGTCTATCTACCGGAATAGTTAGTACTACTACTACTACTAGTAATAGCAGTAGCAATAGGAGGCGAGCATCAAATGTTATGCCTGTTAAGAATATAGAGTCATTGGATAAATCACGTTTATTATGTCATATTGATATCTTACTGGTGGAACTGATTCAATTCCTTGATGATCATGGCTTACTCTTACTCGCCAGTACTTGCCAGCTACTTTATCGACATATCACAAGCCAACGAATACTATGGGCCTATCGTTATCAGCGTGCATTTTCGCTGGGCATGCGTGTCTACCGAGTAGCCGATCATACCTACAAGGCACGGAGTGTCGATGAACGGGAGTTAGCCTGGCTTCGTTGGTGGTGGCGATGCGAACAGATTCGGGATTGGCATCAACAAGATGCTGCTATGAGCCCTACATCTCCCAACGCTGAACTAGACAATCTCTATAGTTACATGACGGCAGCGTCCACGTCTTCTAATCCGAAACTACTATTAAACTGGCATCGTGCCTATATTGCTCGTCTACTGGTCGAATTCAACCTGCGTAATGGTCTTTTCAAACGTAAACACGGCACAATATCCATGCCAACTATAATGGCAACACCATCTAAAACTAGGACCGATCTGCCTAGTAATCTACCCGCGGATACTACGAGTAGTAGTCCTACAGAATCGCATGGCTGGATCATGCGACCTGTTGGCTTATGGGGAACTATTATTCGACACCCACATTATCGACAATTTGCTCTATTGCGACATCTTCCTAGTAGAGTCGCTGCGGATTCATCCATTTATGATAATTCGCCTAACACACCATCCTATCCATCCATGCATATTACCCTGCTAGACTGGTGTGGATTGAATCCAACGCGTGCTTGGTGTAAAATTACCGAATCCTACTTGTTAGCGGCGGAATCATTTTTAGCGCGTCAACTACAAGTGTGGCTGCTTAAACCGCCACGATTCTCTGGTGCCGTTGACGATGAGCCAAACATACCATTTCTCGTGGATGTTCCCGGTCAACTAGGAGATCGATTTGGCATTAGCGTTCATGGCAATTGGTGTCTAGTCTACATACGACCATGCAATACACGCGCGAATAGCACATACGAAGATGGCGACACGGAATCTACTTTATCGCCATCGACCATGACATCGCAGCAGCGTCGAATCTATGCTTATCATCTGCCGACACGACTTTGGAGTACCGGTTGGTGTGTCGGTCGTGAAGGACAAGCGCATCTACAGACGTTATCCCATCATTGTGTCGTCGTGTATACATGTCATGTTGAAGACACGTACTCGGTGACAAATACAGATATAATGGACATTGTCGAGGGCAATAGTACAAATGGGCATTTCAATTCGTCCAATCCATCGGATGCTACACCAGCATGGATGCTACGTCAACAGATCATACGATGGAGGGTCTGGGAACTAGGTCTCTACACGGAAGCACCGAGATGTGTAGCATCAGGTTATATTCTACAAGATGGTCGTCCATCCCGATGGATACACGCTTGTCGAGTGGATGACTCTCGTGTTGTACTATACACTAGTCGTGACATTGACGTAGAGGATATGCTGCTAATGCATAATATCCATCAACTCACAAAGAATAAGTGGAATGCGAGTATCTCTTCGAATTATCTATCCAATGGTAGTAGTACGATAGAGAATGATGATGAAGATAGTGTCTTATGGCGAATCAGGATACGAGGCATCCTAACCGTCACTCCTATGCTTAGTGTAGGCTACATTTGTGTACATGATCGTATGAATCGTATACAGCTATTAAGCATGGACACTGGCATATTTATACATTCATTATTGTTTGATGGCCATCGACCTGCAGGCCAATTGATTGGACGCACCTATCTAATGAATCTATCGGCTGCTTCATCAGCATCAGCAGCATCAGCAGCATCAGGCCGTAATTCATCTCGACGAAGTAATCGAAGTAAACGACGTCCACCGATCAATAGTAGTAAGCAGCCATCATTCGAGAAAGGTGCATCGCAAGTATTGGATCTAGAACGTGGCATGTCTGTTCATTCCATTGACTCTATGATTTCATCCACGCATGATGACGAGGAATCTACGGATACATCGAGGAATCGAAAACAAAACTGGGAGGTCTGCTGCAACTATGCACTACGTATTAGTGATGTACGTACCACGACAAATGAATCGACTACTTCTGGCGACCTTACCACTACCGATATCGATCTTGAATGGTTGGAATTCACCGATCATTAAACTATTCACTTTTGTTGTCATATATATAAATATATAAATATATAAATAAAAATAAAAATACTACATAGATTATATTTCAGTAATAATATAGGTATATTTATTTATTTCACGTAGCAAAGTACATAATAATATCGTTGCAAACAAACATATGGCATAAATTTCTATGAATACGCAAGAAGAAAAAGTTAAAAAAGAGTACATAGATTACTCCATGTACTGGTACATAATGCAAAGTGCTACCACACAACCTACTCATCAATCAAGCATGTCGTGTAATAACAAGGTAATTTTTATGTTACATTGTTACAATGTAAGTAGTTCAGTCTGCCTAAATATATACTCGATATCAATTCCAGATCAAATAGCGTACTATACTCTACGGTATAATATGCCAAATCCTAATTGATATAGCAGATGATGAACCATAACGTCCTATTCGCGATAGGAATAGGCTAGTATCGGCATGATCATCGTCATTAAAGCAGTACTATCAGGCAACATAAGGCCAAGGAATTATCATATAGACGACACCTGCAATTAATAGTGCTAATGATAAGCTGCCTATTATTGCGATGAACCAGCGTGGTACACCATGCGTCCGACAAATGGAGAATCGATAGAATAATCGCCTCCTCCATACATCAAGTCGGCTATCGTCTTCAATGATGTTATCGGACCTGGTATTCGATGATACTATTGTATCATGCCCGATCGTGCAACCCGACATTCTATTGTGTTCACTACTCGTTGCAGACTGCTTGGATCGTAAAGAAGAGAGTACTGGTGGTGGCAATGTCAACGACACGCCAATACTCGTGGGACTGTCGTTCCAAGCGCATGACGGTGTTGGTGCGGGTTTAACTCGTCTTCGATGGCAGCTTAATACGATAGCGACAAGTAGCAATAGAGCCGAGGCCAGTAGAAACCAAAGGGTGACATGAAACACACGATGAGTTGGTTCATCGAGAAAACCCTCATTTGACATGCAAACACTATGCCCGGCATCAAGGCTATATTGACAATAGCCACTGGCACACTAATGATAATGCACGATTAATAAATGATCCGACTAGAGTGACATGGATGGATAGACACGCATAATCTATTTATATATACATTGCTACTCACCTGATTATGTCCCGTACATCTACGACGATCCTCGATTAATTGTTCACATTTGCCTGACAGTGTTACATTTTGGTTTGATACGGAGTCACTCTGACAATAAGCGTTTTCAACGCAGTTTCCAATGATGGATAGATCGATTTCGTTACGCGCACTTAACCATGCTTTTAGCGTATTATTACGCGGTACAGTCATTAATTGGCAGGAGGAGCCGAGACCGGCCAGCGGTCCATTCACAAAGGTTGGCCAGCGTAATGGCACGGGTCGTTCGGTGAGGGGTGCATTACTCGCTAGAGGAGATGCTAGAATAAATCCCGGGGTAGACGCTGGTCGACAAGTGGCGTCAGGCTCATTCACAATACTAAAGGGTGTCGCAGTAGACGTGGCATTGCGCAAGTAGCACGCGAGTCCAATTGCGCAGCGTGTCGTAGGATCACACGCGTGTCCCTCGCCAATAACGGTGACGATAGAAGTGACGGAGGGCTTCGTATTGGCACTTGCTATAGTTGCAAATGACCGTGAATTAGAGGTGGACTCGGACGTGATATCAAATGTGTTCGAAGTGCGAGTCGACATGATAGACCCATTAAATATTATAATGATATTTTTTAGTTATTTTACTATGTGATGGATTGATGGATTGATTGGTCGGTTAGACATGCAAGTGGATAGAGAGAGAGAGAGAGAGAGAGAGGTAGATAATGCAATAAAGAAGAGTATTTAATAATAATAATAGAAAGAATCAATATCAAGAGAATACGACTAGCGTATTTCTTGTAAAAAGTGCAGGAAAAGTACTTTGGATAGAAAAGGGAGAAAAGGAGACACTAACAAGGAAAGGAAAGCAAACACTTTATAATGGACACTGAAAGCCACTCAAAACCATCCTTGTAGGGCAAGGTGGAGCTGAAGAACATGTCAATATACCATAAATGGCAATTTGAATTATGTCTAATTTCCAGGATTAGATGTTATTCCAACATAGATTGAATAAATAAGCCATTTGCCATATGGCTTCATAGAAATAGATTCGAACTAGTGTGATAATAAGCAATACAGCTGTAGTTTATTTTATAGGATTAAGCAAAGTAGAATTAAAGAATTACTACGACTGCGAGTGGTAGTTTATTCATGAGTAGCGTCTGGGAAATAGTAGGGTATATCATCGATTACCGTATGATTTGATAATAGTGCAGTAGGCGGTAGAGAAGATAAAGAGTAATTGTCATTTGGATCAGTTGTAATAGATGATGGTAGGGATGGCTTTGAGGTAGATATCAACTCATTATGAGATTGTTCATGGAAATACTGCAACGGATTAAATCGAGTAGTTTCCGTATTGCCATGATCAACCATGCTTCTATATTCAAGCGGTGCAAATGGATCAATAGTCGGTGATGTGTGTGCCGATAATGATTGTCGATGACCATATCGATTCAAATGAAATGAATGCTGAGTGGATTGTTCATTTATACTAGTATTAGTACTAGTAGCAGTAGCAGTAGTAGTGAAATGACTAGAGGGGATACTAGGTAATTCTTCAGAGGTTGAACGTGTCATTAAAGATGGTATCGATGTTGCATTCCAACTAGATTTCTCTAATAAATGACGTTGAACATCAGATGATATCGTATTATTTGTTGTACACGGGTTACTACTATTTGTAATAGTAGAATTGATAGTAGGAATAGATGAAGGAGATTGACCATATTTACTTGATAACAGTGTTGTTGACATTAATGATGATGATGGTGATGCAAATGATTGTGCTGGTGGTGTGTTCATATATTCGATAGGTATTGACATTGCACTCGATGTATTTACAGGTGTATTATTGATTGTGGCAATGCTGATAGATGTGAATTGATGAGAGAGTGAATCCTCGATTGGATGTATCGATGGTGATGCATGCGATGAGTGTATCTCATTCAATAATGGTATGGTATTGTTATTAGAATTACTCGGATTACTCATTGCAGTAGGATGACTTGTTACTGATGTACCATTCAATAGATGAGATAGTGAAGATGATGGTATTGTCGGCACTTGCAATGGTGCATCCACAATAGTTACTGGTGTTACGGGTCTTGCCATACTAATTGATGACTTACTATTAGCTACTGATATGATATCCTTCTCTAATACTTTCAAATCCTCTTCTGATAATATCTATATCATAGTCAGTATGTATAATACACGATGAATCAATTATTATCACTGTCAATAGTAACATACCATATTGCCATTGGAACTTGTCGTCATGGTCAGTTGTTGTGCAGCCAATGATGTACGTAATGGCTCCAAGATACGTCCACTACTATCCAAGCCTGGTGCTCGTCGTTGTATCTCGACTTGTTCCCGCTTGATACGTTCCTGTTCCGCTACCTGTTGAGCTACCTGTTTCTTATTGAATTCATCATATGCTGCAATTGTCTCCTCTTCCAGGGAAAAGTCAATCTCTGGCTATATAAAATAGTAAAGTATCATTAGACTACAAAGAACAGCAGTAGCAGCAGCAGTTATTATTTCTGTTTACCAATTCAGCTAGTGCACTAATCAATGCCTGATTCACGGCAGGTAGTCGTGTCTACAAAGAAGAAGAAAAAGAAGCATAGTTGAATAGACTATAGGCACGTATGCGACTATCGTTTCTACATGCTTACCGCGTTCAGTTGACGACATCGACGAGATACAGTAATTGGTACATCCAATACTGGTGTGTACAGGGATGAACCACCTAGAGTGTATATATTATGAATATGTAGTTATGATAGCCATATTGAACACTTGCCTTGATACATAGTGACGAGTAGATAGTAGTAATGAAGAAGTGATAGTGTAAGACTAGATAGATTGCAGAATAAACAAAAGAAACGACGGTAAACGTCACATGATAGGTTTGCCTGTATCAATTTATCTTTTCGTTGTCGTTGTCGTCATTGTTGTTGTTGTCGTCGTCTCAGTAACTAATTCACAAACAATGACCACTCCTTATTCCATGGCAAGTCCATCTATTCCTATCAGTTCCTCGGTTGCACTACCCGATACAGAACGCGTTTATCGTATACTTGTGGCGGTGACGGGTAGTGTCGCAACCATTAAGCTACCACTTCTCATTGAGTATTTGTCGCAACATGCACCCAAGGTAAACACCGTAATAATAATAATAATAATAGCGAAATGAGCAAGCAGTGAACTGATGAACAAGCATAGAATGCTTCAGTAGATATTCGTGTAGT
Organism: Syncephalis plumigaleata; assembly: GCA_025201365.1. Lineage (NCBI taxonomy): Eukaryota > Fungi > Zoopagomycota > Zoopagomycetes > Zoopagales > Piptocephalidaceae > Syncephalis > Syncephalis plumigaleata. Next base: position 6,843 of record JAIXMF010000230.1, on the reverse strand, counting down.
GAGTACAGAACGTGCACAGCACTTTTTTAAGCGACAAGAAATTAGTGTGCCAATCTATACAGATAAAGAAGAGTGGTCGGTAGGTCAAGGCCGATTATGATTAAACAATTCATGCTCACTAATAAATGATATATACATGTACATATACGATAGTCATGGAGGACGGTAGCCGATGATGTACTTCATATTGAGGTAGGTACAGCTATTGATCTAAAGTAGAATTACTATTAGCGATAGATTGACAAGTGTTCCTTGTTGAATAATAGCTAAGGAAATGGGCAGATATTATGGTGATTGCTCCGTTGGATGCAAATACCCTAGCGAAACTTGCTAATGGACAATGCGATAATCTCGTGGTGTGTATGCAAACTCCATCTCTGTTCAAGTATTAGTTAAGTTAACCATAGTAAATCAAATTGGTAGACATGTATTGCACGAGCATGGGACGTGAATCGACCAGTGTTAATATGTCCCGCGATGAACACGCATATGTGGTCGCATCCATTTACGAAACAGCATCTCGATATATTGCAACAGCAGTTGGGATGGCATATATTCGGTCCAATAGCAAAAAGGCTAGCTTGCGGTGATACGGGTATGTGACAATTATACAAAGTGTTCATGAAACGCTATTGCTGATTGAATGTCGAATAGGAATGGGTGCTATGGCAGAGGCGGAATCAATTGCCAAGGAGACTTGGTCCATCCTGGCAAAGGCATCATCTTGATTATTGTAATCGTACAATAAAAATAAGCTGAAATAGCTTGTATACACATATGATAACAATGTGAAATGATATGTAATAAGGTTTATTGATAAATGCATTTGTTAACTGACTATTTAGCAGTTGCGGTTATTAACATTGTCCACAGCAAGCGACGTTGATTTGTACGTTGGTTTTAACGACCATGTTACGATCATCGGGGTTACGGCGTGATGGCACATAAGCCTCGCCTATCAGCTGTACCTCGTACTTTCCTGGAGAAAGTGACTTGAGGGAAATATCTCCCTTGTAATGCCAGTCGGCCTCCTGTGAGGGACGTTCACTGAAAGCTTGGTGACTGAGCTTTGTCTTTTCATCCTGTACAATATCGACCGAGATGGATTTCATGATGGCCATACCATTTCGCATATTCTGATAATCGATACTCATGGGTTTATCGATACAGAAGGTGGCGCCATCCTTGGGTGAGTTCACTTGAATAGTATCCGCATGGCTTGTCCAGACTAGACCGGTCAAAGTGAGTGCTACAACGTATAATTTGTTACTGATCAACATGTTGCAATATTAGTATCCTGAATTAAACTGGAAAGAAGCAATGGATTAGACTAGAGTAGGATAGAGTAAGACAATTGAATCAATCAATCAATGAATGAATGGATAAACAAATGAATGGAATGGAATGGAGTGCAATGTCGTTACTAGTCCAGACACCAATTACGAGCAGGCTTTTATACCTTTGATTATGCGAGAACTAACTACTTACATCATGCGGGTGCCACAGGTGTAAATTAGGCATGCGATGATAGATACAACACGACAATGGGATCGCGTGGTTGGCATCGTCATACTTGTGTCACAGGGATAGACTTGTGTTCATAATTTAACTTGCTGAATATCATGGAGTCGGGTTAACCAGCTCAAGCATGCTACTATCGAGGCAAAAAACGGTCCCCAATACTTGATTTCTAAAGGACCGTCATCTGCGTGGTATACATATCATCGTTTCATAATAACCAGCTTATTAACAACAAGGCCCTAGTCATAGGGATAAAACAACGTTTTATATACGTGTATTACAGGCTTTTTCCATCCAATTTGCGCAGTTAGCCATTTGTCTTTACGAATAAATGATAGTTATCGCTATCAATAAATGATCCATTACTAATACTGAATTGCTATTATTATCATGCTGTACCAATTGGCATTTCTATGGTGATAATGGTGTTAACAACTGTGTAAATCTATTTATTAATAAACTGCAAATGTTAAAGGATAAATGCGCAAATTGGATGGAAAAACACTGTAATTTCAATAGATTACCAGTCAAAGCTGACTATACATCGACATCTACATATTTATGCAAGTCTAGCCTTTCTTTTGTATAATAAACAATTCACAAGTAGCATAACTAAGCACAAATGATATATCATCCAGTAATAAATAGATAATATGAGCAAGAATAGTTTACACTTTAATATTGCAGTCATCAATTCAACAATGCCATGGCAGAGCAATGACAAAATCGTAGATCTAAATACAGCCGCAATCGATAATGACGAGTTACAATCAATTGACATCATTTATCTGTAGATCATATATACAACACGAATGACTAATTATTATCACACTTGCACTCGAGTTTTCTATTTCTGCTGTATACGAGACGTGGTATTTGCAGGAATGAGCATCATGCCAACAATCCTTAAAGCCATCTAACCCCTTCTTTTTCCAGTTAAATGCTCCTTGACCCGTGTGATTTGTTTCTATTATTCTATTGCTCCAACTTATTATACCCTACCTACATACCTATATATCCACTTACATACATACACTATAAATATAGTAATTACCATACTGCATGATGGTACAGTTACAGTCGTTTGAAAACATATTGCCGGACATTGCGTTTCACCTCGTAGAAGTAGCCGATGCTCGTACGAATATCATGTTGGCGGCCACTTGTCGCTACTGGCGTTGCATGGTGTATTCGGATTCGAAAGACATGACAGAACAGCACTGTTACTTTGCCAGACGATATCGACGTCGTTATCCGGGTGTCGTCTATGGTGCCGAGGCGGAACTACTCCAGTATATCATGCTTGAATTAAGGAAATCCGGATTATCGTCCAACTGGTTACTGGCACTTTATAGTCGAGAGATTATTGGTCGTCGCTGGCTGGCACCAGATTGTATTCGGCCGTTCCCGCCAACATCGACTATTTTCCCGAAGGAACAACATGTATCCTACGACCTATTAATGAGACAATTTCATAATTCACGCATTGCTATGCTGCCATTGGTAAATGCGAGCAGTCTGCTAAACGACTATAACGATCGTATAAATCGCATTATGATCGAGAATAGTATATCGGAGGCGAACCAATCGTCCATTGAAGACGACCATGCGAATGAAGTGGAGAATGATGCGCAAATGGCATTGCCCTTACTGGAAACGACAACACCCGAGGAGGTCGACTCGATGACATCTAATCAAAGCACGGTGCCATCAACACATTCATTGTCATTACTATCGTCATCAGAGAGTAATGCATCTAATAGCGAGGCAAACTCACTAGTAGCCAGTCTAAAATCCATCAAGGGTGAACGATGCTGTCGACCAATATTCGTTGCTATGGGACACATAGGAATACGGGATGCAACAGGTGTACGAATCTACGATTGTATCAATGAGAAGCAATGGTATTTGCCATTACCATACAGCACTGAATCCTCACTAGATTGGGGCGGTGTTATCGGACAGCGTACGGCACAGCATTTCTCGGAAAAGGATGATGCACATGTACGAGTTTGGTCTCTAACCGATAATTCAGAGTATTGGTGTGATATGAACACGCGTAACCATCAATGTCAAACGATACTAAGCTCGGATGTCTTGTATACATGGGGTTCGTTTCCACTCAGAATCAATTGTTGGCGACTAACAAAGCCTGATCTATATCCATCACCATCATCTACTAGTAATACTGGTGATAATAACATGAAACGAAAAGACTCATGTAGCAACTCGTTTTTCTCAAAAAGTCAATCTATTGAATTGTTCGTACCACAACACGATGGAAATACGGCATTTATGATAAGCGAAGCAGTTCCAGGTCTATCATGTGCACTAGTTACGATGGATCTACCCGAGGATCAAATTGACAGCACGACAAGGGATTACATTCAAGACCTTGCCGCTATCGAACCGAATATAAAGAACAGCTGTTTGACCGGATTTATCGCTACCGTATGTGTATGGGATCTGAACGATGCATCAGAGGAGACACGTATCATTTGTCCAAAACGTATCATGCTACACCTGCGACATCCGGAGAAGGAGCCAGTCATTTGTAATGAATTCAGCAACACTGCCCTAGTAGTATGGAATTCCTATTATGAATTGGAGAAAGATGGAGCACGCGACATTGCCTTTATTGATTGCTACTCGCCATCCACAGGGGAAGAAGTGTGGTCGACTCGTTTATTGAATCGATTTATAAATAATGTCATCACTAGCATCTCACTCGAACGGGTAGTCGCCATCGGTGATGAAGAGTTGCTAATATTGAATCTACGTGATGGTGCGATATTATACACGCTACCGGCAAGTTATCGTCTATCCATTCAGTTCGGTTTGGATGGCTTGCTCATCTGCTCCAATCGACGTGACACGACCGTGGTCGCCATTGACATCTATACCGGACAAATTGTCTGGCAATTGAAAGCATTCGATAATATCTTCCATGACGATTTCTTTCCATGTCAAATGGACGTGTACGTAACAGCAGGTCGTATCCTCCTATATCTTCCCCATTATAAATTGGCACGAGAAATAGGATTCATTCATGGTAACAAGTCAACGAATGGGGAATATGACAACCATTGATCATTCAATCGATACATAGACGATCGTTCTTCTTCTTCCTCTTTCTCTTCCAATAGCATTCATTCATCATATAGATCCATCATCAAGATATCTTTTAATTTAACTAGTTCGCTAGGTTTATACTTTTTGCTATTATACATCATTTGGATATTTCTACGATTTCGTTCAACTTGAATGAATCTAGATCGCCAAATATTATTTGTTAATTAGTTTTGCTGTTATTGTAATAAATTGTTATTTTGTAAATGTTTATGCAGTGATAGTCTTTTGTTCCTTGATTACAATTATATCGATAACTGAACAACTGTAGTAGATGTTAAAGCACGAGTTATGCTGTTCTCGCAAGTAATCAACTAGCAGTTGATGATGCATATCAATTTTCTCATCTCATTTGTTGATACATAGAGTGGCCGTCATGTTCGTTGCTATCTTTCACATGCACGTTATCATGAACATGCTGCATCATTCCATCCTGTGCGTGACCACTAGGTGCATGATGTTCTCTTATCAAAGATAAAAGGATGTATGTATACGAGTGGTATACTTATATCATTCCAATCAAGTATATGTAGAATCTATATCTCATTGCTTTCAATTCTTCTTCTTCTTCTTCTTCTTCTTCTATATCTACTGCTTACATTTGTCTATATCTATTAGTGCTACTTTCAATTCATATCATTTAATCAACATGTCTGATTCCTGGGTACAAATTGACCCAACGGGAGAAATAACCAGCTTAACCTACTTACTCGAGGCGAAAGATGGTGATATCAACGAACTTCGTGAACGATTCATTGGCCAATGGCGACAAATGGTAATTAACGCACTACTTTTATGTTTATTTGCTATGAACACGCGAAAAGCCATCGAGTACACGCTTAAGGCTAGGCGTCCGCTTATTCCGTTGCTTTGCTTGGTTCAAGCGACCACTGGTGTCATTTTAGGTGTCTTCTCCCTATTGACCACTCTTGTCTATACGAGCATTACTTGTCGTATGGTTATATGGTTGTGTGTCACGGGTATGGTTATATCGAGTCTATGTGTAAATGCTATTCTGTTGAATAAGGTGTATAAAGTTTACGATCGTTCTCGTTCAATCCTAATGATGGGCATTTGTCTATCGCTTTGCCAATTCTCATTCGTCTACGTGGTGGTACACCAAACTGTGACGCGTCAAACACCCGCCGATGGCTGCTTCATCGATTATCCATTCTATTATCCGTGGCAACGACTATTACTTGATCTACCAATTAATATCGTCTTCTCCATTTCGTTCCTTGTGGTTATCGTGGAGCAGTATCGTCGATTCGGATCACATGCATGGGCTAAGCTTAGCGAGGAAGGCTTGATATTCATGTCTTTGACCGCTCTCTCCATTATCGTGTCGACATTGGTGGCCGCCCTACATGGATTAGGCGATTACTCGGATTGGGTGTATGTATTCGATTGTAGGTTGATACATTCATGGTTATACGAATTGTTATAATGTTACTAATTGCCATTGGATTCCACTAATCAATAGGGTGGTTTACCTCTTGGCTGTTACTTAAGCAGCAGGAGCGTACTCGTAATATCCTCGCCATGGATAATCGACCACGTACCACCATTCAAAATGCCAATCTCGTCAATATCGAGACACATCAATCGACTGTTTATCAATACCAGGAGGAATGGAGTCTACCACAGGAAACACAAACATGTCCCAATAATTATCCATCTATTCTATATGATAATATAGAGGGAGCACATACAATTCCAATAGGTGTGGATCTATATCAACAATCGTATGATCCCGCATCTTATCAAGAACATCGAGTCACACCTAATAATGAAAAGAATCATATTAGCAATAATTCGGTAAATGCTACAAATGACACTCGCTCATCATCCAACTCGCATCCGTATCATGTAGCTAGTTGGGATCATGACAATACACGACAGCATGCCAGTTATCGATCAATGCGTTTGTTAGACTTTTTCGTACGAATTATACCCAAGCAACAGAGGTAATAAATGGTGTATTCGATAGTTGATTAATGCATGTGTTTAATTTATTTGATATTGTAATACACTTTCATGTACGATTACTACTGCCTATACGATCTAATTCACGTTGTAATCGTAGTTCTATCTCTTCCATTGATAGCAATTCACGCTCTGTAGGGTCTAGTGTCATGTTATTCATATCTGCTAGTTGCGCGACATTACGTCCACATCGTAACACGCGTATTG